>KZ269990.1:131940-262231 GCA_002249935.1 Onchocerca flexuosa | reverse complement strand
GGAGAGATGGAGTTGCAGAGCCACTAAAAGTTTCAATAGTAAATATAAAAACAGCAAATAAATAAATAAATAAATATAAATATATATATATATATATATGAATGCTGCTGAATAATACATAGAGCGCTAAATTTTGGGAGAAGATAAAATAGTTTAGAAAAGAATGATCCATAACTTATTGTGTATATTACGTAAATAAAAGCACAAAAAAAAAAAAAAAAAAAAAAAAAAAAAAAAAAAAAACATGAAACATATATAAAACGAAGCTGACTCCTCAAACTACAAAAATTCTTTCCAAAATTGCCGATAATATATTCTGCAAGAAATCCTATCCTAAGTTATTCACAAAGAGAGAAAAATACCTGTCATTGATGTCATTACGTAGCGATATTGAACCAATGGATGTATCTGATGGTGGATCGACAATTGTCACGTGGCGTTCTATGTGTTCACGCATTTCGCTTTAATCCGAAAATTTTACCCGTTATTGTTCCTGTGAAATAACAAACAATGAGTCAGCTATAATGCATCAGACTGTTGTCAAAAAAGTCTGCATTCGATGATGTAAAATTACAACACCAACGAGAATCTGCAAGTAGAATTTCAAATTATGAGAAAGAAAAAAAGTCGCCAGAAATTACTGCAAGTATTCAAGAGAGAAGAGAGAGGAACTTGTTCTGTTGCCTTACTTTAGAAGTAAAATAACCTTATTGAACATTCTAGCTGAATGTTTACTTGGAGGGTTACTAACAGACGCAATACAACGATTCAGATAAGAATGAAATACCAAAACGGAAATAGTGTTCGGGAAGAACTTATGGGGAATAGAGAAAACGAAAACTAATGGAACGGTGGACAAGAAATACTATGTTAGCTCAACAAAATTTGATTATATAGCATGGCTAAATACAAAAATACAGGTCAGTTACAGACATGCAACAGAAGAGTGATGAAATGAATAAGTGAAGCAGTGCAACATATTGATGACACTTTCTGTGTTGCAAACTGCATCGCTTATAACAGTCCCGTCTGAAAAGAGAAAAAAACGGCACGCGACAGCTGCTGCTGATAATGTCTGTAATGTTATTGTGATCGATTACACGCAGAATGTAGCCTGTTTCATAAATTGTCGGCATACAATTAATCAGCACGAGGAAAGAGCCTAATTTTATCTCAAGTTTCATCCAACAGAAAAACTGTAGCATTCTCGTTCATACAGTTGTGGGTGAGAATCATGTTATTTGCTTTCTGCTGAGGACAAACAAGTTGTGCATAATTTGTTTTCGAGCTGGATTCAACGAGTAAAAACTACAAGTTTCAGGGAAAGATTAAAACATGGTGATCGAGAAATTCAAATAAAGAAGATATGTTAATCATGCTGACGCCAAATCGATCTGGCAAGTGGACGTATTGTGCGAAACGAATTGACGAAGAATGCTTTGACCCCGTACAAATCTAGCGTCACTAAATATGATGCGCTTCACTGAATATCAAGTGAAAAGAGGAAGAAGAGAGTGGGAGATATCGATAAGTTTCTTTTTTCTAGAAGGAGTCTACGAGATTATAACTTTTCAAATAAAAATTTCCTTCCAGTAAAAATTTTAGCATGAGTGCTTTTTCAAACATAAAACTTGGAGATGAAACATAATTTCTACTAATACTGGTCGGACAGATAAAAATCAGATGAGACTCTTGACAACATGAATATTATTTATCCAATAATTCATTCTTTTAAAATCTTAATTTCAATGAAAATTTTGGTTCAATAGTAATTTTAGTTCAATCGATATATAAGCTTAGAGATAAATGCTGAATCAGATTTTTAAGTTTTTGTAACAGATCACTGGGACGATTGATAGTTCCCTTGACTGTTCGAAAAGGTCAGCAACTCTATATTGGAAGTGAGAATTATAAACGTCTGCAAATCACATAACATTTTGATGGAACATCTGACCGCACAAGTAATCTATCGAAAATCAATATCAAAAAGCAAGAAATAACGCAAAATTTTAGGAATGATGCAAATTACGAAACCAGAATAATAGAATAGAGAGCGTCAATGAGACAAGCTAAACTTTGACCTCTATAATGCTGTAGGCAAGGAAAACAAAACGAAGGTTCCTTTGCGGGGTAATAGAGCGATGAACACTAAATGTAACCGTCAATGTAACTTGCTATGTGCTTGATGATGATAAATAATAAAAGCGCACAATAAATACACGAAAGAATGCAAACAAAACCATTTACGACTTGCCACAGAACTTCCCTCTCTTTGTTCCCGCGAATTCTTTTCGAGCTTAGAGATGAAATGAATTCCAAACCTATCATAAGGAAATGTTTGATGAAAAATTATTCTTTTTTTCCAAGCAAATAAAAAGTGCAATTTGTTGCGAGTGCTCACTTTGCAACTATTCCAGTTATATAAAATGGATAAATGATTTGTAAAAATTTCATGTTTGAAACTCAAAATTTGCACAGTTTACACGAAATGGAATGGAGCCACGCATTGCTACGGAATTCACAACTGTTGCTGATGCTATATCGGTGAAAAAACTCCAGCTCTAAATCCTCTCCGTTTAAACCTTTTCGGGGCTCCTCTCCCTTACCTGATCTCTATCATGTCGCCTCTTGATTGGTTGGTTTCACTTTGCTTATTTGGAATCGAAGCATTTTGGGGGTAAATATATTTATCCATCTGACGGTAAACATGTTTATCCTTTTGGCGGTAAACATATTTTTCCTTTTGTCAGCAAACATATTTATTCGTTTGGCGGTAAACATGCTTATCGTCCCTTTGAAACTATGCCGCGCTAGTTCACCTTTAGCATTCCTTGTTTACAATAACTATCGTGGCGCTACCTATATTCGAGGCTCCTCCTGTTATAAGTGTGATAGATAAAAAAAAAGTAGATATATCTGTATAAAGCATGCGCCTATTCGAATGCAATGTTGTATAAAATTTCAAATCAATAGATGAAAATTTTGCAACGTTGTGTCAAAGATAACAACGAAATGTGAATAAAAGTAACAACAAACATTTGCATTTTTATTTATATAGATTTTATAACAAGAAATGAAATTCAGAATTAAAATGTGTAGCAAGCATGTTAGTTAAAACAATATATCCAGAAATAATTCTGAATATACAGCCTTTAAAACAGACATCATGCATAAAAATATAAGTATACATATTATGTAAAGAGGAAAAAATGAACAAAATTAAGGTAACCAATCTGCTCACCCGCTGATATAAAATCCCAACATTATCGAGAATTTTAGCAATTTTGAAATTTGGCAGATTTTGCCCTGAAAAAATGTGTTCCCTAATTCCTAGCTTATCAACCAAGTTCAATGACCGCGCGACGGTTCTTTCGACCCACTCATTTCAAGCACATATATAATTATTATTCTTCTCATGAATAAATAAAATCCAGCTAAAAACTTCCAACTAGGAAACTAGAATTTTAATCTCTTAAAAGTTCAGAATTCATCTCCTCATATAATTTCATTTCGACCAAATTACAAAGAACACATGATGAGGGCTTATTGGGAAAGTTACTAAGTATATTCGATTTTTCTCAAAATTACAGTTATTTCATAACTTTGCAGTATTTGCCAATCTATTTCTTCGCTAACTTAAAATCCGTAGCACAGCAAGCAAACATGCTTTACCGATGATATTCAAAAAATATTAAGTCCATATATTTCGGGAAGTTAATCTAATTTCTTGCTTCATCGATCAACTGTCCAGTGTCTGCAAAACCCTGTCCTTCAAATATGCGAGTAAGCTTGCTAACTTATTCCCGCAGCATTCTCGAACCCCCAGTCCACAAATTTTTTGGGAAAAGTAATGAACTTTCCTCCTTCACATATAAATAAAAAATAAAGCTCACAAGGACACGCTCATTTTTTTTTTTTTTTTTTGAAAGATTTAGTTCACTGTTGAATTTGGTTTTTCATCAATCCTCGAATATAGGTGCTTTCTCTTTCAAACCGATAAAATTAATACCACATCTAATGGCTAAAGAATAAAGCAGTGATAATGACCACAAGGACACGCTCATTTTTTTTTTTTTTTTTTTGAAAGATTTAGTTCACTGTTGAATTTGGTTTTTCATCAATCCTCGAATATAGGTGCTTTCTCTTTCAAACCGATAAAATTAATACCACATCTAATGGCTAAAGAATAAAGCAGTGATAATGACCAGAAGCCAAACAACCAAAATATACCTACTTGTTTGCTACTACATAAAATAAAAGCAAGATCATTGGAGGGAAATATGCACTCACTACTTTTTTAAATATCGGAAATTCAGATTATCGGGTAGGTCTGTTTAGGAAGAACACAGGATATCACTTACAACTATTTTATAAGCCTTTACAGACTTTTTATTAATGTATATAGGATATTCATAAAGAGAACAATATGATTAATACTTGATTTTTTAAAGTAAATGCAGTACGACTTAACGAATCAAATTTGTTTCAAAAGTGATCTATGAAGATCCATCAACTTAGAGATCTGTTTATTTTTTGTTTCTTGAACTGACTAATTTTTTTTTTTTTCGTTGCTACCGAAATATTTATTCTCAATTAATAAAGAATGTTTTTCCAATGTGACTAGCTTATTTCGAAATTCACAATAAAATGCGCAACAGTGAAACATGAAAGCACTCATAAACGTGGTTCTTCAGATCTAAAATAACTTCTGTGCCTAAGAAAATTTTAAGCGAAATGAGAAATGTTTAATAACGATTTGAATAAAACTGAATGTTGAAGAAATACTTTCCCGAAAAATTGGAAATTAATCTTAAAAATATCGAATACAAAGCTAACTGAACGAGAGGAAGTGGAGTTTAACTGCATCGAAAACATCCTTTTCTATTAAAACTAAAACACTTAATACATTATTAAAGTTAGAATGAATGAATAAATTTTCTATTATCAAATATGTGTGAGTGTACAAAATGCTTTACAAAAATATAACAAATAACTTCGCGAACAAACTTTGAGGTGGCTTACACTATACGAAAATATAAACTGTCAAAGACCCGATACCTGGCAGATGTCTACAGATTGTAAAAACCCGTACAAATGATGAAGCGAATGAAAAAGAATATTGAACAACTAAAGATATGACTGGAAGAAACGAATACGGCAGTTAAACTTTCTAATTTCCTTTTTTCACTTGAAATGCTTCTATGCCCAAATACCTTCAGTGTCGTCTTCCTAAAAAAAAAATTGAAAAGTCAAGACACACATCATTAAAGTGTGATACAAGAAAAAATCACGTATTCGATAATATTTATTTTACACTAAGGATAAAAAAGTTGATGTTCTTCTAAAAACTCATCGTCAAAATAAACGAGATCTTCTCCAATTAAAAAATTAAATCAAAATCATGGAAAGACCTTCACAAGGAAATTTAAAGTAAAATGAACAAGGTTCAAAAAAAAAAAAAAAAAAAAAGGATAATCTGTTAGCTCTAATACACTATAGCACTAAATCACGCTCGACATGACTATTAGCATGATAAAAAATGAACTAGCTAATATACAAAAAGTTTCTTTGCGAAAAGAAGCCTAACCTGATCAGTAACAGTTTGTCGCGGTGTAGTAAGACTTACTGGAGCATTGATTGTTGTAACAGTAGTAAGACCTCCTTCTCTTGAAAGATCGTTGGCTAAAATACTCATGAAACACACAGAGTAAAAAATTCATATTCTTAAAATGTATAAAGAATTTCATGTATATTTTTTCAAAATCCTGAACTTTATCTTTCGAAAAACATTATTTGCAATGCCGATCGCTCACCTACACTTAAATTAGTGGAATTAAGAAGTTGGGCGCGACGTTCATTTTCTTCTTTTAGTTTTTCCATCAATTTTTCTTTGTGATGGCGTAAAGTCTCTATCTCTTCTCGGGGTCTCTCTCTGGATTGCTCCAGCAACGCAATGTGGGCATCTTTTTCGGCAATTGCTGCTACTAACGCTTCATGCCTATTAATTCGCATAATCATAATATGTAAATTTTGAGTGAACTGAATCAGATATTCTGCTTAACATAGATTCTCCAAAAAATCTAACTTTAGTTGCAGCAGTTGCTCGATATGCCTTCGTTTTTCAACTTCCAAAGAACGCAATAGTTCTTCGCGTTCATTACTCGTTAACTTTTTCACATGTCGTCGAAGTTCATTTAATTCACGGCGACATTCAGTTAACTATATTTTGAAAAAAGCTCTAGAATTTAAAAAAAAAAAAAAAAAAAAAATAATGAGATTTTTTGTTTTTCCAACGTAAAAATATGAAAAAAAAAAAAAAAAATCTTAAGACCAACTAACTGAACATAATTAATTAAAAAAGATGAGAAAATAGGTGATACATACTTGAGTAGCAAGTTGTTGACTAAGCTGTTTCTGTTGAGCCACATGAAGCTCTCTTTCAGCCGTTATACTTACTGACTCACGCAAAGCTTCTTCTAGCTCTTCCACCCTATAAGACCGAAAAAAAAAAAAGCATTCCATTGAAAAGTTACGATTCAGGCTTAAGTACAGAAAATGTGAAAAAAAAAGAAGGGAAAAAAAAGATGATATGCAAAATGAACAATCAGACCTAGCCTTAAGAGATCCTTCAGTTGAAAGAGCAAAAAATTCTGGTCGAGTATGACCAACTGTCGAAGCAACATCACTTTTATGAATATCCTCTAATTTGCTAGAAAAACTGGAATTAATTTTGGTTGGGAAGTTACTCAAACATTTGCCAAAAGACTCCTCTTGATCGAGATTGTAGAAAGAAAAATGAAACAGTGTGGAAACTGAAAAATCAAAAGTACACCTTTGCAGCTGTTTACAGTGCGAAATTATTGAAGCTTTTTCTTTCTCAAGTGTCTGTACCATTCGAAGAAGAGATTCAATCTCTTTTCTCGCTCCAGCAAGCTGAAAATATAGTCTGATTGCCGACAAGTTGATAAATCGTCAATTTTCAAAAAGAAAATTTTTTAATGTTTTATACCAGTGATTATAAATAAAAACTAACATAGAAGAGCATGAATTTTGATTACAATATTTTGAAACCACTAACTTCTTCATCATTTAAAAGCTGTGGTGGACGATCTTTGCATTGCCGTTCTGCCGTTACCAGCTCTCGGTCCAGGTCACCTATTTTTTCACTTTGTGACTCCAGTAATACTTCTCTGAAATCGTTAGATAATCTAGTGTGAATAATTTATTTCCTTTTACCGCAATTAATAATCCAGCCATCAAAAAGCTCAAAATAAGGAACTATAGATTTAACTGCGAATGATAATTCTTTCCGCCAACATCAAATTAAGCTCAGCTTTGAATCAGTACTTTCTTCCCAATGTGTTGACATACGAACGGAAATCTGCACTAAAATGACGAACTTGTTGTATAAAGGGCCTACTGTGACAATAATATTAAGTCGGTGGAAACGGAAAGTTTTATCTAAAAAGGTGAATGTTGCAAAAATAAACAACAAAAAGCTACCGATCGGCTAGTTCTTTCTGTAAACTTTCGATTGTTGCTATTAATTGTCGATTTTCCGCTTGAAACGTTTCTAACTGCTGCATTTTTTCTTTCTCAGCATTATGGCGTAAGTCGTTAATTAACGACTGCATTCTCATTTTTTCTCTGCAACAGTAGATTAAGCAAGCAGTAAAGAGAAGCAGAACAAATAATAAAGCGATCTAAAATTTACCAAAATGTCAAGTTGCTGGCCTTTGAAATTTAAAAACCGTTACTGTATAATAATTAGGTATAAGTAGGTTAAAACAACAATGTTATATTAACCTATTAGCTTCATCAAGTTGCATCTGTAACTCTTCTTCCTTTTGCACGTCCGGATCTGTCAGAAGTTTTTGCTTGACCTTTTCTAGTTCATTTTCCTTATCGTGTAGTAGACCTTCCATAGCATCAATCCGCGCCAACAATTGACTGATTTTTTGCTCATAATTCTGTATGTAAAATTATTAACACTCCACCTAATTAATTCAATGTTCCTTTAAAATCTAAGAAATAGATATTCAATCCAGTGTCTTAAAACATACAACGCAACTTATGTCAGAAGAAATTCTACTTACTCGATTGCTATCGCGAAGATCTGACACTCGGTTCTTTTCGATCGCTAAATCTGTTTCCAGCCGTTCAGAAGTTTTCTCTTTTTGTTCTATTTGGATATTTTTGGTTTCCAGCTTAGTACGCAATGCTTCAATCTAAAATTTTCCAACATTTTCTCCAACGAACCTTGGAAAAACAAAGTAAAAAGGTTAACATGCAACAGCGTCACTTACGTCAGATTGCAACAGCGTTGCATGTTTTTCCTTTGCTGCTGATGATTCACGGAAAACTTCAACACGTTTCCTAAGATCTTCGATAGCTTCCGTTGCAGACTGCAATCGTGTCTGTACTGCAGAAAGTTCAGCTACCCTGTGAAATGGAAATTAGAAATGCATGTTGGAAAAAGTGCTTTCAAATAATATCAATAGAACAAAACTCTCGATTTCTACGGAAAGCTAACTTTTGTGCTAGTTCCAGTTCACTCCGTTCCATTTTCATACGAAGTGTATTGATCTCATGAGGTGTTATAGTTTTATCAGTAAAATCACGCGGAAGTTCCGCTCGTTCTGATCGTAACATCGCAATTTCATCTTCTAGATCTGCTATTCGTTGATCCTACAATCAAAACGTAATATAAAGGAGTGTTTTCTAAACAATACTCTAATCTGAATAATTATGACTATAGTGATGTTACAAGAAAATTGTTGAGAAAAAATGCGCACCTTAGCAGCTTGAGATGATGAAATTGGTAGTTGGGAAAAATGTCGTTCCATCGATCTGATTTGCTCTTCTCGGATTTCAAGCAACGATTCTAAATGATTACATCTTGTTTCCAGATCCGCCATACGATTACTACCATCACGGTATGTAGCTGCAGTTGTGCGCTCCATGAGTCGTCTAATCGTTTCATCCTTTTCAGCCAGCTCACATCGACAGTTCTCAAGTTCTGTTTCCAACTCGGTAAATTGAAATCCGGATCCGTTCTGAAATCCAGCCTAAGAAATTATGCCAACTATCAATGAAGCTAAATAGCAGCATTAACTGATGCAAAAATACAAAACAGTAACAATGAATGAAAATGTCAAATAAAGTTGCGTACAACAACAGAACTTTGCTAACTTGTCTCTGTAAAGCTGCAAGTTTTGCTGTTTCTTCCTTTCGTAATTGTCTTTCACGCTTCAATTCAGGACTCCAAAATGTCTTTATAGAATTCATAGTTGAATTCAATTTTTGCATAGCCATTTCGTAATCTTGCTTCAAGAGGTTATAAGCGCGAGAGGATTGTGTATTTGATGGTTCGTAAGCATCGCTATCATACGAATACGTACTGAAACATTTTAAATCATGATTGTAACTTTAAAGAGAGAAAATAAAACAAATCACTGGGACCGATAACTACAACAAGTTGATTCGAAAAGTCTAAAAAGTAACATTATCGGAGAGGAAAAACATACTTTGTTGGTTGCTTCCAAAAATATGCATTGGTTGTTGTTGGATTGGACAACGATGGTCCAGAATACTGAGATGACATTATATCTGCATTTGTTGTAGAAATGTTCAAAGGTAGCAAATGTCGAGTTTCATTTGTTCTGTACTCATCCAATTGCATTCCGTCAAGAGATTTGTGCTGCCTGAATTGTTCATTATCAATAACTGAAGCTAGAAAACGCCCTTAATCAAAAAACTAGATCTTAAAACTCGAGAAGTTAATTCGAAAACTATTAGTTTATTTTTGCAACTTCATTTAAATACAGTCAAAAATATTCAACATTATTCTTGGTGATAAATCTATAACAAGCATAGAATACCGTGAAAACAAATTAAAAAACTGGTAAAACACAATAATGAGCAGAAGGAAACACATAATATGCAAAACACTTTACCAATAAAATATAAAGTTGTCGCAAAACCACAATTCAATTATTCGTTTTTTATTATACATTCCTACTACACTTTCAAAATCCTAACTAAATATATGCGATTATAAATCATGAAGAAAATAGCAAAATTCATTCTGGAACAGCTGTATAAAACAATTTCAAAAGAAATCAGAGATCGATATCACACAGTCGTCTAGAATTCAAAAGTCGTCTAGAATCCAGAATTAGGAATTATTTTTATTAGTAACTATCATTACTATATAATATGCAGACGCTCAAAGTTTGCATGATAATTGTTATCAAAACATATTACTTTCAGAAAAACGTCACTTTCATGAACAAAGAAGGATGAAGCAGAAAATGCGAAACGTTGAGATTTAGACAGACCCTACATGTATGGTCAGAAAAAAAGTTAAGACATATACACATCGGAATATTCTCCATGTCTGTCACTTGAAGAGTAAGACATGGAAAACATAGCAGATAGATAAATTTGAAACAAAATACTACGCATTATGTTGACACGCGAATAATAGTGAGACAAATTTTTTCATTAATAATCATTATTGTATTGGGGAAAAAGATTACATCTTTTAACGCTGTTTGAAATACAAGATACAGAAAACAGAGCAAAAGAATTCTTAACAGATTCTTTCGTTCCATTTTTTACAGGGATGGATAGTCTTGAAACACTCCGGAAAAGTACACAAAAAGTGAACTACCAGAGACATAATCTTGTTCATCATCATAATTAAAATTTGCAAGTATTATACTTCTATAACCACCAACAAAGCATAAATTATTATTTACTGTGCATATTTGGTCTATATTCTTTATTGTAAAACATTGGGGAAGACCTTGACTATCTCAATTATTCTTTCTCCAAAAAAAAAAATTGACACCTAACCATAAAGTCATCAGTGACTATTCAAAATCTCTAGATAAATGTAAAATCATCATGAAAAATTTTTTTCCACAATTACGCCTATTTATGACTCTTTGCATTTTTTAAAAAATCTGACTAAAAAACATCACCCCAAGCTTCACACTATAAAAAATCAATTCAGTTTACCGCAGCAATCTTTCTCTGTTTAAAATTTATTATTAGTTCAGCAACATGATTCGGAATTATTACGCAACAGTATTATTTGCTTACAGTATAATAAAGTGAAAAAAAATTAAACCTTTGTAAAGCAGCGAAGCGTCGATTACCAGAATAAACAGAATTCATTACTTCATTAGAATCCGCCGTGAAATTTGACGGTCCAGCACTACGGCTGCGATACACCGCTGCAGCACAGTTCTGCCAGCAATTGCTGGACTCGTAGTGAGCAAACAACTGCGTTAGCGAAGTTTCTCGCGCACTTTGCTGCCGATTCCAGTTAGTGCCTGCACCTATCGAGCAAAAAGTCCCTGGCAGATACAGATTGGTTGGTCTGAATGCAATTCCCGCGTATCGCCTACAGCATTGCTTGTTTATCACGAAAATTTTATTAAAAATGGAACCCTCAGTATTCTAATTCAATATATCCTATGAGTTTCTCCTGAATTTAGTTTTTGAATCTGTAGATTCTTAAATTATTGTAAGAACAGAAAGTGTAAAGCTGAAATTCTAAACAAATCCGTTGCTTTTAAAGTGAGGAAAAAATAATGAATAAACTTCTACTGAAACTCAAAAATAAACTTCACAATACTGTAAAATAGCTTTGTGTTTGTCATGGTGAAAAAGAACTTGAGAAGAGATATATAGTGTCATGAAGTAGGACATATTGCCTATTTCATGACACTACACATATAAATGGATTTCCGGACTAAGAGCAACGCCGATAGTAATATATATATTATATATATATATATATATATATATATATGCATGTTTTTGAGAAATATAAAGAGGAAAAAATTTCGGCAGCAGTGCAATGACGCATCGATTGATGCTTTCGCTTAATAAAAATATCTCATTCCTTTTAAGCAAGAGAATTCTTGTCCAAAACTTCATACTCTGGCCTAAGCCTTTTCATTCCTTTCCGCTTTATTCATTCTATGCGTTATCTTTGTAACATAGCATTTCCTAATTAGTAATACTATCGATAGAACGTGGTTGTTTATCACGAAAATTTTATTAAAAACGGAACCCTCAGTATTCTAATTCAATATATCCTATGAATTTCTCCTGACTTTAGATTCTGAATCCGTAGATTTTTAGATTATTGTAAGAATAGAAAGTGCAAATAAAGCTGAAATTCTAAACAAATTCATTGATTTTAAAGTGAAGGACAATTAATTTCCTTGACATGACTAAAATATGAAAGAAAAAAAATCTGTCTCTCCCGCAAATGAATAATAAAATAATAAATAATTAACACAAGCTGACTAACTATAGCAAAGAATAATTTAAATTTCACTTCCAGTAGGAACGATATTTATCATATAATTGCCGACGATTAACGATGAAAGTCACGGCTTTATTAATTAGTACTTTTCGAAAGCAAGTAATAAAGCTAATGAAAACCTTTACTCATAAAAAAAAGTTAAAAAGTGATATAACTTGTCAAAGAATTAAAATTCATCAGAGAAGATTATAAGGGATGGGATCATCGGAAATCTTTTTGTGCTGTAATAAAAATTTGTAATAAAGGTTTTATTTTATACATCGCAGTATAAAGGTTGAACTTAGATGCCCCATACGAATCCTGTAAGCGTTTTCGTATAGTCCAAAAGCTGCACGTCTTCACATTTCAGACACAGTGGCGTACGTTCCAATGCATGAAAAGTCTTTTTTTTTTGGACCCATAACAAAAGTTCAGACATTTCAGAAAAAGAAGCACTGTTAAGAAATTGAGAAGTAAAAAGTGTAAAAGGTCATGAAAGATTTTTTGAAAACGCAAAAAAATTGGACTGGACTTCACAAAGCTTTGCTGACCAAAACAAATGTTTCCAGAAACTTTAATATCGGAAAGGTTGCAACTCGTACTTTGGCGAAGTAGGAACGAAATTAAAACTCATTATTGCTCCTGCAAGATCGTTCCGATCCAAATATTAATAGAAGCAACTTTCATCAGAGCATAATACGATGGTTTTCATACACATATGACATCTGCAAGAGGCACAATATTCCGTAAAAATTCGAACTCAAGATGACCGAAGTGAAACGACATTAATATATTAAGATTTGAATAGTGCGGATGGCGTGTCAGAAACAGATATTTAGAAACAGAAGGATGAAACTGAATTAAATTTGAAAGTATGAGAATAACTTTTCATTTGCCTTCGACATCTATTATAACCCATTTTGAGCAACTTCATAATAATGTTATTATTTCTGCAACACTATTTGCCTAGAATAGTTTTAATTAACATCATCACGAGTAGAAAAAATGAGTAGTTGATGGTAGAACATCTATGATGAAATATGAAAATAAATGAATTACCACGATTTCTTCTCGCTGATATTGTTAAGTTCAGAAAGAGTAGCACAGATTCATGAAATAATTGCATCATTTAATCTGAAAATGAAAAATGAAAAAAATGGGAAGAGGTTTTCCTTAGGAAGAAAACTTAAAAATTTACGACCCTT
Organism: Onchocerca flexuosa; assembly: GCA_002249935.1. Lineage (NCBI taxonomy): Eukaryota > Metazoa > Nematoda > Chromadorea > Rhabditida > Onchocercidae > Onchocerca > Onchocerca flexuosa. The sequence continues at coordinate 248,701 of KZ269990.1, read as the reverse complement.
CATATGTTTGGACACAAATTTCTTTGCTTAGTCAATCAGTCAGAAAAAGCAAAAGTGAATCACTGGCTTGAAGTGAATTTAACTCTCTCAGGCAATGATCGGGAAGAACAGGACTCACATATCATCGTGTACAACGCATCTTCTTGTTGTAGTAACATATTTTCTAAACACTATTAACCTACATGAAATGCACAAAAAAACTAACACTCGCAAAAAAATTCTCAGTAATAAGTACTTTCGTTACTACCACAATTATTTCACCGATTCCATTTTATTACTAACTCTTACTATTTCATGGAGGAATTTCACAATCTTTTAAATGCAGAACTGTGCCAAGTGATCTCCGACACTTATATGACCTCAACTTAACCCTCTAATTACTACAAAACCAACTTCTACAACCAAGTTATGGTTCCACTTCAAAAAGATTGCTACCAAACCATTCGCAACACTCGTTAATGCGGCACCATTCTGCAACGACCTTGATACTCATACTTTTCTTTGTATACCATAAAATATACAGAGAAATTTGAGAGGAATGAGAATTATTGCTATCTGTTCAATAAGCGTAATATGAATATAGATTTTTTTTGTATATATACAAATTTCTATGTAATTAAAAATATAATTTATGAAAGTCAAAGAGTTTTTGCATGTGGTTAAAAATGACTTACACACAGAATGATTGTACTCTTAGACATGGAACAACTGAATTTTTTTTTGCTTCATGACAGGAACAGAATAAGTTACATTAAATGAAGTATAAAATACAAAGTTGCAAAACGATAAATTTTAAACTTTAGGAGGATGTGAATGTGAGTACATTTACTTGTTTCTTCATTTGTAGAAAACATTTTTTTTGCATGAAATGAACTTCTTTCTTTTTTTTTTTTTGTTCTATGACTATTATTACAGAAAATGACATGTTTATACATGTAAAGATTTTTCTTTAACTAAGCAGACACTTTGTTTCCAGAAAAGTCATCACATTTCAAAAACTTGAAACTTGAATAAGAATTTTGATTTTTCTCGGAAAAGAATAAGAAAGAATAAGAATAACATGAAAACCGAGCCACTTTTAATTAAAGAAAAAAAATGCGCTGCAAAAGCAATCAATTAATTTTTCCAATAAAATATGCAATATTCTAGAAATGAATTTTAACATCAGTCAGAGTTGAATTTTGATAGTTTACCTATCTATACAAAAAAAAAAAATGTAAATATTCGTTGTTATTCTTGACACAATGTTACAAATTCTTCACCGAAACGTCTGTATTCAATTAGGCGCTTGTTTTTATCCAGATATAACTACCTTTTTCTTCCTGTCACACCTGTGACAGGTTAAAGTAAATGAGCGGACTGAATTTATATTAGGCCTACTTCCTGCATTGTTCATTTTTACACAACACTAACTGGATAGATTAGCAATCTTTCTTTCTTCATTTCAGAAGCTAATTCTTCTACAACTATTCACGAATTAACGAAAAGATCATGTGATTAGTTAACATTATGAGGTACCAAGATTTTGGGATTCTGGATTTAAGTTCGACCTTTAATTTCTTTGCGGAATGATCTTTACATTTATTTTCTTGACACTGCCTCATTCGAAGGCTCACGGTTTCCATAAATTTTTTTTTTTAGTGTTAGGAAATAAATTTTGTTACCTTCATCGATTTGCATGCAAAATTGTCATATGCAATACATCATGTTATTTTTTTTTTTTCGATAGAATTAGTTTAATTTTGAGACTAAAATCTGGTGTTGCAAAGTTTCGCTTTTTTTGAAATTCAACGTTTTTGAATTACTGTATCTGTAACTTTACCTAATTTATGGGAAATCTTAAAATAGAGAAATTCAAAGGAATATATTATAATAGTTCAAGTGAAAAATTTCTCTCTTCTGGTGGTCTTAGACATCGGCACATTTATTTGAATTTGTAACTTTTTGGAATTCATGAAGTGGAATAGTAATTGATCCACGAGCTTACAAATTAATTTGAACAGGTAAACTGATCTGTGTTCGTCATACTTATCTGCCAGTACAGCTGTCGATCGGATTAACGAACGCAGAATGTAGAAGGAATACTGCCGTAATAAACTGAAACTATAATATATTCTAAACAAATTATTCTTGCTTCGATAATTCTTTCGCGTCGCTTATTCCAGCCAAAACAAAGTAATTGCTACCTTCGCAATCATCATTTTATGGCTTTATTGTACCTTGAAATTTTACCTCCATTTCTTTTTGTGCCTCATCTTTTGTACATTTTTGAAGCTATGAAGAAACAATTCAAAAAATAAACAAAAAAACAGTCGATCAATATTTGGAGCTTTAAACAGTGCGGGTCAGACTAGGTTTTTCAAACCCGTTACATGATTGTTAACGGTTTTTGCATAGATTTTTTGCGATTTGCTCTCAATTTATTTTGGCAAAATTGTTTTCAATAAAAAAGGTTAAAGGTCACAGACTACTGAGATAATTGAGATTTATAACTTTTTTATATCTGGAATGACGGGAATATCATCGATTCTAAGAGTGAAATGCATCCGATCGAATATATATTTATTTGTTCACAGAAAACATCTGTTCGTCCAATGTACTTCAATGATTTATTCAAATTTATGAGATGTTTTCTTTTTTTGTTTTCAATATTCCAAAGTTTCGTTTTCTCAATTTCTGTAAAAGCCACTAGTGCTTTTCGAACTATTACTTTCAATATCAAATTTATGATCTAATTGAATATTAATATGCATCAATTTATGAAAAATTTGAATGCGATTGTATCAGTTTAATAGAACAATGAATTAGCATTGATAAATTGATGGAATTGAATGAATAATTCTCAAATTTTGCAATAAATAAATCACTTCGCATAATCAGGTCAAAGTAAAGCTACTACTATTGTCCTGTTACGCAGAAAAAAGAATTTTTTTGGCTGATTGGCGACATATGGTTGCACAACTGTTGGTAGACACACTTTTGAACATGTATGACATCAGACGGATGGATAAGTATCATAGCAAGCCTACAGTACCCGTACTCCCTGCACGCGACATTTATAATGGTCTTCAAACATTATTATTCATTTATATTTCATTCGTTCAAATATACACAATCTTCTTCAAGCCTTCCACTAATCCTTTCTTGCTTTATATCAACTGATAATGGTATTATTGCTGTTACTGAATTGATGCATTTATTTCACAAATGTTGGTTTATGTATAGCATCAGCTTATGTTCTGATCATTAATTTCAAGTGGTATTTAAAAAAATAGTAAATCAGTAATTATTCTGTAAGATCCTTGCTCTGTCAATCCTCTTCATTATAGCTGATTTTAAACCAGAACTGTGCGAACTATGATTGTTTTGAAGATGTTGAACATCCTCAAAACAATCATAGTTCGATACGGCACATTTTAATAGACAACTTCATAAATTTGTTTGGGCACATGCGATACGTAAATTTTGAACATAGCACTTTCATTTTATCATTAATGACTCAACAGTTCACTGATATTATCAATTCGATGTTTGCGTGGATATTTCTCGGTCAGCATATGATGAATCGTCAATATTTGTTCATCATTTTCTCATTATTCAAACTTTTGTCATCACCAAAACGATCATTCTATCAAATTTGATTTTATTCTGTAATATTTACCAATGAAAAATAATACATGAACACTATCATCACTTTTCTCTTTCTTTCTGCTAATCGCCCTTCATTTTGATTTGCTAATTCGAAATAGCATTCAACAATTTTAATGGCATCTGTCTTTTGATTAAAGATCTTTTGATTAACGATTTCAGTTTTCGCTCTCAAATGATTCTTTTTTATTACAAAATCTCATCAGTTATCACCTTTTACAGTATAGGGAAAAAACAAGATGAAATTTGAAATTAGATTTTTTAAATCATGAACAAATAGTCTGTCTCTGGAAATAAGTAAAAACGAGACGGGTTGACAGTTGACAGGGTCAAACTTTTGAGTAGTCAGAGGCGTGTCGCTAATTTCACAGCTGCATTTATCAAAGCGGGGAGGAAAGGTGAATTGAAGAGTGGACGCAATACGATAAAAGAGAACTGGAAGACAGGTGATCACGCGTACTCCAATTTGCTCCTACCTTTGCTCTCCTCTAATTCATAATGTGTGATGCTATAAGCTTACTGATTGATCATCAATAGTTGTTATCTCATTGGAAAACCTGAACTTCAGCGGATCCTTAATGATCGCGGAGGTTTTAAAGTTTAAATATTAGAAAAATTGAAATGAGACTAACTCTTCTTCAATTCAACGAACATTTACTTTTTTTCTTACAATAGAATCCATTTTGATTTTGCAACTGTTCGTTTTTTTATGCAGCCATTTTTTGTCTTGAATACTTATGCAATTTCACTTCGACTGCTCTTTCTAGAAGACTCTTATTTTGATGCTTTATTTTATTTGTAAAAATGGAATTTAAAAGTTTTTCTAGCAAGGATTATTCGAAAACTAGAGGTTCAACTACCGAATTTTTCTTTTAGGAGACTTTCCCGTGCCTCCAGCTATCCTTTAATGTCCCATAGTGTCCTTAAAGAACTGCATCAATTTTGCAAAAATTGATCTAATCAATTCCTCAGTTCGGATAGTTTCAGTCAAATAATTCTTTCTCTGAAAATGACTAAACGAGAACATCCTGAATCTTACCTTCTGACTTAGGTCAAGAACCATCTCAGCAACTACACTTAAAATTTTTTCGAAGCATTGTTCATGTCTAGGTGCTTTACTTCCATATTTGTTTATTTTTACAACTACTTTTCGTTTTTGTAGGTTTATGTCGAATGTTTCAATCGGTCATTATTTCAAAACAAACAAACTATACAAAGTCGAAAACTGAAATGAATTAAAGAAAGAAAATCCTCAGCCATATCTCAATTTGAATGCATTCCTAATCAAATTTATCAGCATAAAAGTATTACTGATTCTGCTTACAGCAATTTTAAAATTAATCGATTAAAATTATTTTCTCCCACGATCATACAAGTGTTCCATCCTCCGATCGGTTTATGGAAATTGCTTCAACTGCTCGTTAATTTCATGAATAATTAACTATTATTTTGACTATTCCTGCGATTTTATGTTTCATCTCTCAAAACCAAGATCTTATCAATACTTTTTCATTTTTTAAGAATGGATTTTCCTGAAATATTTAATTCTTAAAGCAATTGCAAATTTCACCGGATGCAGAAGTGATTTAAATTATATATGTAAATTAACGAGTAAGTACGCGATTTTCATAAACCATTAACAATCGGTCAGTATGGGAACAGGAGCCTTTCTTTTAGTCTAACTAAAAATTTTTAATTGTTATTAATTATCACTTGATGCTCAATAAATCCCACAAATTATCATCATACGGATGGACAAAAAGTGAATTTAGGCTGGGTTGTAAAGGAAAGTGTAGCTAAACATTAATTCTTGTTAAGTGGTATTCGATGTGAAGGAGACAGCTTCCGGCAATGTATCAGTCAAAGGACCGTGTTGTTGAATATAATATGAATAAGACATTATTATAAATTGATTTTACCACAGGGAACAAATAGTGATGTTCACGCCTTGTCTTGGAATCATCTTTCAAAGAGTTACGGACAGGAAAATTACTGGACATAAACTATTTCAAAGCTTCATTCAGGTTATCCATCAGTTTTCTTTTTTATGTCTTAAGATTAATTTTATCATTTAAAAGACTAAAAGATATGAAAATATTTCTAAAAAAAGTATGGAAACTTTGCTTAATTCCTGTTATCAAGAAACTGCATCGAAAATATACCTACTCAGGAAAATAAAGCATGCTTCTGGAACACGAATTTAGTGGAAGCAATAAATTCCACGAAATATGTTGGCTATATCAAGCCATCAACACTGTTTATAACTTCAATGAACGAACGACATATGCAAACATTACGCGATGCTTGGATTCGACGAATTTTGAAACCAGCGAAAGGATACCGAATCGAGATTCTCGGTAAACATTTTTAGTCTCTTGATCACTGATTACATCCGTTTTTTTTTCTTTTTTTTTGATTTTTTTAAAAATTTTAGATATTTGATTTTGAATATTGTTTGAATTCAAAAAGTCAGGTGATTGGATATTTCTGTCATTTTTTTACTTCAACAATTTCCAACTTTTATTTGGAATAAATAAAGGTAAAAATGACTAGGAATCTGACAAAGAAATAAAAAGGCACTATAAGATGGAACGAAAGTACGGATAAAGATTATGTCGTACATTTTATTATGAGTACCATAGGAAGATTGGGTTAAGAGGGACGAGAGCTGAGCACCTGTCGAGAAATGAGACGTCTGGAGAAGCTTTCAACGAGAGGAAATTGAACACACCTGTTATTAGCATGAAATCCGAGATAATAACGGATAGTGGATAAGTACCATAAAAGCTTTACTTTTACGTAAATTTACACATACAAACAGATGTGCACAACCATATAACGCTGTTCCTATCCATCTTATAATCTTCACAATTCAAATTCGTTTATCAAACCTTCTTTACTTTACCACTGATCTTATCTCTGGCTGCTCGGAGATAAGATCAGTATTTTACGGTCAATGCACTCTTTTTCGAGAGTCTTCCTGAAATTCTCATTTCCACTGAAAACTCAGTTAACAATTTGGAAAAAAAAAAAGAAACGAGAAAGATAATCTGTAACAAGCATGATCGAATAGCTATTGTTAAAAGATAGTCTAGTTCTCAAAAATTTAATAGATTTCAACAAATTCTAAATATTCATAAATAATTCAGAAAAAAAAAATTTGCGACTGATCAATTCTTCTCTTAATGCTTTTATCCGATATCACTGTTTCTTGCTCTTGGGATGGAGTGAAGAGTGACTTGTAAGAATGATAATTAACTTTGAATATCAAATCATGAAAAGTTAAAGAAAAGATTATATTTCAGGCGATGTAGAAAATATTGGAATGCATAAGATTGATCAGATACATTTGTTACCATTGTTGGATATTATTTGTAATACGATATTCAAAATGAATCAAAGTGGCCGTCCGGCAGTTCTGGATGTTTTGCAGGATGAGATTCGTAAAGAATACCCAAAAATAGAACCCTTCTCAACGAAGACATTTCGACAAGTCATTCAAACCCTCCTTAAACAGAAAATTTTGGAATGTGACCTGGAACAACTGCATATCTGTTTCCCTCCTACAACTCCTTATCACTGCATCAAAACTCCTTCTAAATGTACCGTAGAATGCCAGACTGGACAAAGTATCGTGAACGGCTACGTTCCGTCAAATTCATTAAAAATCAAAAAAGGTCTATAAATATAATGCTGCCATTTAAAATTTGAAACATGAAAAATTCGATCTAAACTTTAGAACTCCAACTGTTTTCATAAATCGCATAAATCCTGTAATGACTTGCGGAGTTTGGGCAAAAAGGTGTGCTTGCGAGAATGAAAGCAAATAAAATAAATGATTGCAATCAAATTAATTTTCGCTCTCTAATTCAGGTCTTTTGGCCAGGTTGTTCATGAAAAAAGACAACCAGCCAAAGATAGCGCAACTCAACTGCAATTCCATGAGTCCCTTACATCAATCGAAGCACCTCCAGTTGCCGATTGCCAGTGCTCAATCAAATAGCGGTGACGAGACATCTCCCGCAGCACAAAAGTAGTATTCTTAGAGCTCTTCCTTGGAATATGGTCATATTTTTTCTGAATCGGCATTCTGCATGTAGCAAAGGTTAAGGTTCAGCAGGCTAGCTGAAGGTTGAAATCCAGCAAACTAGTCATGAGGTTTTTTTTGTGACATGATGAGATCATGAAGGACATAGAAATTGTTGAGTTTGGTCGGCTTGGAAATTCGCTCTCTTTATTATTACAGCAACTAGTTGTAGTTGTCACATCTTTTGACATAGATGAATAATCCCCAACTTTCATTCAGTGAGAGATATTATTGTTATCGTTATGAAGGATTTTGTTGAAGGTTGAACAGCACAGAATATTTTGTTTTCCGAATATCGAAGCGGGTAAAAAAGTATAAATTTTCACGATCGATTAAGGATGTAAAATTATTATGTTGCAACACTGATTTGGGGAGCGTTTTATTTCGGCTTAGGTCGTAATCTTTGTCGGATGTTCAACCTATTTGTTTTGACCTTGCCACTCTGCTATTTTAATTGCTATATTTTACTCCATTACTTTTGTTATGCTTTCACAATACTCAAACACTGCATGATTTTTCTTTCCATTTTTTTTTTTCGGATTCTGCATATACGTATGTGTTTGCTTGTCCATCTGTGCATGTGTGTACTGTAAACTTATTCTTGTGAAAGCTTTTTTCCGATGAATTCTATTCCAGAATGGACATGCCTTCAGCGGAAAAAATATTTGTGTATTTTAACTGATTTGCACGAAAATTTTCTCTCTTTTTTCACTTTCGGCATGTCATTTACCAAGTTCTTCTATTTTCATTCGTGAACTTATAAACTAATGATATTTTATAGTCCCTCCACATTTTCCCTCTTTCTTCTACTGTACCATGCTTTGTGGAATTTAATTTTACAACTTCTAGAGATTTTATATCTTTCTCACTTACCATGGATTGTATTGGACATCGAATTTCTGTTAAGTTTTTTTTAATCTTTTTATCTTCCATAAATATAGCATTAAGTCCTCAATCCTCTTTGCTGACAGTTCATAAAGTGTATTCATTCGTGAATCTCTTTATCCGTTTCATTTATTCGTGTGAACAGTCACTTGGTTTTAAAATTCATTAACAATTTCTTCGATTGAGCATTATAGCTAATTAAAGATTTGAGCGTAAGGTGATATGAACAATTTTACATTTGGAGTTTGCATGCTTACTTTCAGTTCTGCGAAGATTCAAAAAAGCATGTTTCTTTCCCTTCATTTTCTTTGTCTTTTTCTGTTCTCGCTTTTTCCCCGATGGTTTGCTTTGAATTTCAAATAAACATGGTCCATTGAATTCTAGCACTTGATCTTGAAATCTAAAGAACACGAAATCTTCGATACCTTTAGTTTCAACTGTAATTTATAACATCCTACTTGTATCTATATGCGAAGTTATACTTCTGTTAGACGACCTTTAATTATTTCATGCTTTGTGCAAGAATTCTAGTGTCCACTGTCGGTTTTATGTGTTCATTTTTAAATCTTGGAAATATGAGAATTTTACTGAAGAGTGGAATATTCTAGGATAACAATCAAAATATAAGAAGTTGACATAGTCTTTTTGCAGGATAAATTTACCCCATGAAAGCGAGTTTTGTCGAAGATGGATAAAAATCAACGATCAGCACTTGCTGAATAATTTCAATCCTGTGAATTCGCCAGAATATTTTCCATGCTTAACAAACTATAGCAGTATTAATAATAAAATGAGACGGAAAAGGAGATCGCGAAAGAAGATGAATGAGCACGGTCGAACGTCAACTCCAGTTCCAAAGGGTTCTAATTTGGCATTTGCGCTCTCCCCCATAATTACCGAAATTTCAAATGGCTTTTATAATAGCAGATCTGGTGACATCTTTCCTCAAGAACCGATTATACTGAATCGAAATCATACGTATGTCAATATGTTGAGCAGTGAAAGTACGCAGTTTGAGGACATCACAGAAGTTGAAAAGATTTTGCCGACAACTTTAAATATTACTAATGTTTGAATTATATCTATCTGTATTTCCATAACAAAATTGTGCTTTCTGAAAATCTTTTATTGGAAATTAAGTGAGTGAATATTGTTAAAATACTGATAATTGAAAAGGAATCATGCTCAAAGATCCTAGAGACTGCCCAAAATTTTCGTGTCTTTTTGCATGGATTTTGTTGATTGTTTCAAGGTGAAGACTTTCAGTTTCGCGTGAGCATAATTCCATTTTTTATTTAGATGTATGAAATTTTTTTTAAGACTGCTCTTTTCTCACTATTTCACAGTTATTTATTAAGTTTCAGTTGTTGCGTGAATGAACTTTATGTTTAAAAGAAGCCGAACTCAGTACTATGTAAGAAATGAGGGCTGAAGTAAAATTTGTTATAGGAATCGAATTTATGAATTGAATTCTTTTTTAATGAATTATTTTGTTTAGGCAAGCTTGTTTCTTGTCGTATTTAATTGCTGCACTTAATTAATAATCTGAAGGATTTCTTAAGCATCAGGACGTGGTCATCTCTTTTTTTTGGTTGCAGTCGGGTTATATACCAGTAGTCTATATTTCGGAAACGAAGTCATGGTTTCGTACACTTCGCATTTCATTTCAGTCTTCTAATTAGGCTATTCGCGTTTTTGTCAGTCTGACCTCCATCTATTAATATACGATAAACTTGTCTCTGTTTGATTTTGAAGTTTTTGGGAATATAGGCACTTTACAGATGAAAATAGACGATTTTTTATATAGTTAAAGCATTTATGCCGAAAAACTTTGGCACAAATGCTTTGGTCGATCTTTTTGAAGTTGTAATACTTCGTGTAAATTAAATAAAATTGTAATATGTTGTACAGGTTAAAGTAAGGAAAGCACTAAATTAACCAATACAACACGACTTTTTTAAAGGCTATCATTCTCCACATCTTAAAATCTAGTCCCGCTAGAACAACTCAAAATTTTTTCTGCTCTCATGAGAGGTCTTCATTGTTCAGTTTTTTCTTACTTCTGGAGCATCAGATACAGTTGGTTTGTGTGTACCATTATAATTTACTGCTGGAAGTTCGTTATCAGGTTTGAATTAATTCCTTATTTTTTTGTTAACAATAGTTTTGCATAATGTCTCATATTCCTTTAATAATTTCAAAGTTGTAGTTAGCACAAAACATGTCTTGTTTGAAATTTTGTGAGCATATTTTGGTTGACCTAGCTGAATCATCAAAGTCCATACCCGTGAGATTCCTAGGTAGGATAATTGAAAGATATATTTGTAAAGTGGAACTTCATGATAAGTGCTTAGGTGTGCACATATTCAAAGAGCAATAACAGTCGTGTTTCAAATGCTAGTTACCTTTGCTCTGTTTTAAGATTATTTCGAATGTCTTAGCAGATTGTTGTGAATTCAAGCTGTAGTCAGGAGATTTTAATTGTCCTGAGAGCAGATCGAAAGATATGTTAGGTTAAATGGTTGGAATAAAAGGTCCTGGATAGTTTTCTGTCCCGCTGTCGCTCTTTTATCTTCAGTTAGTACACTTAAGACGTTGTGAATTTTTAAAAATCTAAGTGACGTCTAGGTTTTAATGAGGAAAATAACGTCAAACCACGTCACTTATAAATGACTATTTCTTAGTTTGTATCTTCTGAATTTCTAAACTCTATTCGTCCTGTTATTTGCTTTGCTAGCCGTAATTTTTATTTGAAACGTATTTATAATGTGTTTTTGTTCATCGTGGAATGTCACGTTGTTAAGGGAAAATTTTTTAATATAAACAAGTTGTTTTTGGCTAGTGAGGCTAATTTTATTGCTATTTCACTTATGGTTGATAAACAAGCCAGCACAATGCAATTGCCAACATCGTACGAATGGTATCGGGAGCAAATTGCTGGACATCACCCGTCGGTGATCAAGAATGGAGAACATCAAATTGGTTTGTACCTTACTTTTTTTTTAAATTGTGGAATTTCGATGTTCAGAAAAGTTGTAGGATTTCCTGCAAGACAATTTCCGGAATGAATAGCTGATCTCAGCATAAAATTTCGGTCTGTTTACAGGATTTGTTTTTAGGACTTATAAAGAAGTTTGGTAGTGAAACGCTATTAAAACCTGTACAAGAAGGTGTACGAGGAGTATGTGAGGTTTGTTTATTATAATTTCAACAAGTAATTAAAAGATTGCATTTATGGCAGGGTTGTATCCTTGTTTGCGATCATTTTACTACAATACTTTTTTTTTTTTTTTTTTTTTTTTTTGTTCCGATAAGCCTTTGAATCATTTGTTTACAAATGATACCTAATAATACCTACATTCACAACTAGAAACATTTCATATTCCATGTAACGCAACTTTTATTTGCTTCTCGCAATAATAAGTGAACAGACAAACAGATGCATCGTTTTCTAGGGTTATGGAAATCTGTGATGTATTCTACAAATGACAAACAGGCATTGAAGAAAAGCGATTTGACTTTTTTAATAGTTTCAGACAGCATTCTATAACAGTTTGAAGCATCAAAACGATGAAAATGATGTCTTAACGGAATTTGCTCTATTCGTTCCAAAATTCCATGGGTTAAAAACTCTACGAGTGGGAGGGAAAGGTGACTAGTTAATTTGAAAAAAATTTTTTTTCGATTTAAGGAATTTACAAGATACTTTTTTTTTTTTAGCTCTTTAGACATTGAGGATATGAATTTCCTTTTGTAATGTCAGCATATTTCAGACGTAAAGCTTTGGAATAAAATAATGGTATAAACTTCCCTTTTTTAATTGGTAGATAATTGGAATAATGAAATAGAAATAGTGGGAGTAAGACTTGAGATATAAGAAGAGGGATGAAAAGTTAAAAAAAGAGTTTATCCATTAATAAATTTTTCAATACTGATTTGTTCAAGTATACATAGACATATCAAAATTTGAGAAATGGAATTTGTCGTTATGGAAGATTTAACGTATCATTATAAGTACCCGTGCATTATGGATATCAAAATGGGTAGAGTGACCTATGATCCGAGTGCAACAAAGGCAAAGAAATTATCCGAAGCGGTGAAATATCCTGAACAAGAAGTACTTGGCTTTCGTTTAACTGGTTATCGGGTATAATTTATGTTGTGGTTCATTCTTATAAATACAGACATTTCAGTAATTCTTAATAATCTATTTTTGAACCCTAAAAAAGTGCAAACATTTGAATTATTTTATCAAAATTTTTTTATTCCTTGTTTATAAATAATGATATGAAAAATTAAGTAATTAATAGTTGAACAAAAGGAAGTTTTTTTGATGAATGATTTCATAGTTCTATCCTCTCCTTGTGACTTTTTAATTATTTCTGATCTCTGTGGGAAGCTTATCTCATTGTTTGAGTGATTCAGCTGCTCTTTGGAGGTAAGTATGGATCGTCTATAATTTTCATTTGCATTCAAATTGTCCGCACTACTTTTCACTCGAAAACAAATCATGAAAATGTTGAATAGCGATAAATCCCTGGAAGGAAACCTCAGAATTAATTTTGGAAAAAGGAGTTTTTCTGAAGTAATCATTATTTTTTTACAGAAATCCGTATTCACACTTATTTTTTCTTAAGATGCGTTTTGGTTGCCACGAAAATGATGTACGAGTTCGTGACAAACAGTGGGGAAGGTCCAGAAATATGGAAAATATCGTTGAAGGTTTGTTAACTTTCGTAAACATCCTAAATTTATTTTTTTGCGGAAATTGGTAAACAATAGTGTGGTTTAAGATGCTAAGCCTCTTTTTTTATTACTAGCTGAAAGGAAATCTTTAAGATTTAAATTTCACTGGGGATTTTAAGTATAAATAGATTTCTCCAAGTTTTTAAATTTCCCTTTACAATAATAATATGCCGGGACTTGTCTTAATTTTGCAACTAGAAGATGAATGCACAACAACTAGAATGGGATGATTCATTAATTCATAATAGCAGATGCCGGTGAATTTGAATCTACTGAACTTTTTAATTAGTGTCCCATCAAACAAATTTGATTTAAGTTTGCTTGGAAAAAAAAAAATGCTCAATTTGGCAAAGTGTGATTGAAGATCATTTGGTCATTATTCAATGATATTTTTGGTGAGGGAACTAATTTGAGCCCAAACTTTACTTGTTACGGTCTCCCGAATAATCTTTCCATCATAAATCACGCAAGTATAAATCTGATTTATCTGATAAAAGAACTCTAAAGATAACCGTGTCACCAAATTACTTTTTTTCCCAAACTAATATCATCGATAATGTGTTTCGGAGGAATTCGTGAATTTCTAAATTTTTCAATGTTAATTTTTTTTTTCTTGCTGGTTATATATTCCATAAAGCTATTAGTCAGTTCACTGTACCATTTATCAACCTGCTCGAAGCAGAAGTTTCCTATGTTTATTTACAGTTCTAAAAATTTTTGGAAAAGTCGTACATATAATCTAGGTGTTCGAAATTTTTTGAAATCTACTGTAGATTTCTTTTTTTTTTTTTTTTTTTTTTTTTTTTTTTTTTTTTTTTGCAGCTTTTTGTGAATTTTTATCTGGAAGGCTAATGGAAAAAAGTTTCGTCGCAAGACAGACATTGGAACAACTATGTAAGCTTCGGAAATGGTTCAATTCACAACGGGTATTTTATTTGGTGTTTCAAACTTTATAGGTTCACCAAAAAATCCTAAAAATAGATTAATTTGATATCAACTAGTCAGAATCAAGCATCGTAACTTTATGGTCTTAGCAGTAAGTTTCAAATAATGGCTCATCAGATTTGAATCTTACCAAATATCGGAAATTTTTCATATATTTTATGTTTTGTGTAGTCTTGCATCCAGAAATGATAAAAATATTTAGCAGTAAATGTCATAATTTAATAAATTATAATTCTTTCAGGTTTATCATTTTTATGCTTCATCCATTTTGCTTGTTTATGAAGCATGTATGGAACGACCACCAAACGCTTTTGTTAAACTAATCGATTTCTCTCATGTTTTTCCCGCAAACGGCGCTGTAGACCACAATTATTTGTTTGGCCTAAACAATGTGATTAATATAGTCGAGAAATGTTGGGATTCATTCGATTCTGCATCCTACAGAATAGCGTTGAATTCCGGAATTAATTGAAAACCAGCATTTCTGAATTTTGAGATTAATTATATTGGTTTCGAAATTTTCTGTTACTGTTTTGTACAGTTTGATATACCATTATCTTTATAAATTTTATTTTTGTTTTGTGTTGTAGCTTACTTTCTGGAATTGTTGTCTTCTTTACTACCGACAGCTTAATCATAGCATGGGTACTCTTTTCTGCACACAAAGACCAGAATATAATAAGAAAAGCATTCTTTGCACTGCAAAGAGCGGATTATTTTTTTGATTCTAAGAATACATGTCATATATTAATGTGACGTCATTCCTACCGAAAAAGAACGTGGCTCAGAACCAAACTGCAACATTTCCCAAAAATTCGTGTAATATGATGTGTAATATGAAAAGCTCAATCTGACGAGCTTCCAAAATTTTTATGTTTTATATCTTTATTTTCCTTATGTTAGAGTTTGGACGATTACGATATTTCAGGTTTTTTAACTGGAAACGCTTTATAATCATCAACAGTGAATTCTGAACAAATTTATATTTCAATTTTCGTTAATTTTAAATAATTTTCAAATAATTAGCCAGATGAATATCCATAGGCTTTGAAGCGATGCGTAGTTAACCAGTCTGGTTGGAATAACTTAATCTAATGCTTATCCTATCATTTAAGAGAAAATTTTTTTTTTTTTTTTTTTTTTTGCTAGTAAATTAGTTGGCATTAATAGGATTTGGTGCAGATGAAGTGAATGTGATTTAGACGATGTTGAAAAGTTGGGGTGAGATCTGCGCAGAAGGGCAGAGAAGAGGGGATGAACCGAGTAATTTGTAGCATATGGAAGTAGCGAAAAAATCGTGGTGAATTCTTGAAAGCATGGCTCGGTCATACTATTGATAACTGAACGGTTAGTTGTTAGTTGGAAGACTTCCGTTTTTCTCTAATATTTCTTGTCACAAATTTCTTCTCTTGTCGCTGAAAGATTATCCATGAAAACGCAATGTGTATAATGCTTGGATTTGGTACCAGGTTTTCATAACATTTTGAAAGTCATGTTTTAGTGGAACAAAAAAAGATTATTGAAAAAAATCTCAAAAGGCTCTATTTTATAACTTAAAATTGTCTGAACGTACAAAGAATGAATGTGAAATACGTGGCTAGTTTTTGTCTCATTCTTTCGTGTCTTGACATGATTCGTGGGAAATTTTTGACTACGGAATTTGACTACAATGAAAATATGGCCAAAAGGCTTGAGAGTCAAGTTTACATGTTATTATCTGCGAAGCTTATTACAATTCTTCAAAAACCAAGTTTTTAAACTACTTGTTAAGATTATAAAACTGTGAAAACGGAATAGTTGAAAAAAGAAGTCGTGGCATCTGGAACTTAATGAATTTTGGTTTCTAGATTACTGGAAGCATTATTTAGCTGCAACGCGGCGAATAGACCTTGAAACTAAGGCTTTGCAGTCAGTAGCTTTGCTTGCTGTGCTTTCTGATGAGAAGTGGCCGAAGTTTTGTAGCTGAAATTTTCCCAACATTATTGAGGATATTGTAGTGGGTGAGTTTGTGTGGTGTATTGTTGGTTTAACAGGGGGATTAGAACTTCTTTTGGTTTGGCTCAAATTATTGGCTTAATATTCAGTCCTTGAAATGCTACTTCCGTGCTAAAATTCAGCTTCATTTTCTTCCGGCTGTTGGTTTGGCAGTAATTCCTTTTCTGCCTTCGTTTTTCTGACACTTAGGAATTTAATCTGTTTCATGCCATTACTTGGTTTGTTATTTACCACTGGTGGTTCCAAAGATTTTATTCTAGGATCCACAGCAGTCGCAGGAACCTTGGTACCAATTACAAGTAATTGGGGCAGAATATTCTGTTCCATTTTTTTAATGGGAAATACCGAGGCAAACGTGAGGGAAATGGATCACCCAGACTCAGAGGAATATAAGAAGATTTCATTTGTAAGCTACTTTGTCTTGTTTTGTAATATATCAGTTTTTGTAGGTTTGAAAATCGATTGTGGAGTTTTCCGTTAATTGAAATCTGACTTCCTTTGCATGAATTTAGCCTCTTTTCTTTCAACTATCCGTCTGCTTCTCTTGCACCGTTCAAAATAGAACATTGCTTTTGGAAACTTGATCTCGCATTGGGTACATACTCGAATGAATCTCTTAAAATATACTGAATATTCTAGTCCTCAATTTTTTTGATTCGTTCTGATTGATTAGATTATTGATGAAGTAAACGTTCTGACATTCGTTAGTTAACATAGATATTATTTTCGTCATTTATCTATAGCATTCTAGATTATGTCTCATTGAATTCAATATTATTATCTCATTATCATCATGTGCATTATAATGAGATTTCTAGAGCATTGTATAATTATAAATAAAGGATCAATTGAGATTTCGTGGGAGAAGTTAAAAATTTTTAGTTTAAAAATCTGTTAATTTAGAATTGGAGTTCATATGCTATTGTTTTACACGCAATCAGTTTTTCAGGTGCCAAAAACAACTACTGCAAATCCTTCACAAACTCTGATGCCCATACACACTCACTCTGTTACCCATGATTATAGAATTAGCCGACAGGTATTTTTTCGGTTATTTTTTGTATCCGAAGACGAAAGCATATGAAAAGTTGAGCATCTTAGTGATGTTCAGCGTAATTGAGTAAATTGAAGATTTTATGGAAGGGGAGGATTTACATCATTTATGTCAAATATTATTAAAGAAACAGATAACTGATTCGATATGTAGAAAAATCGATTAATCTATTAACATGTTCGGATTTATCATTGTAGTGAAAATTTAAGAATCGTAAATCGATTCTGAGATTTTTACTGAAAAGATAAATCTTACAAAGATAACGATAATTCATGAAGAGACCAGGCGTAATAGCATAATATTGGAGTGGTGCAAATTTCCGTTAGACATATCGTTTATTTTCAATCTTAATAAAATAAGATGGTAATGCATGATTTAAGCTCCCTTTTTATCGTTGCAAAATTGACATACATTAGCATTAGTTTTTGACCCTTTTTTCTTCCTGAACCGGTGTTCTGAAAGTGATTCTTATTTCAGATTTTAATTTTTCGAATCCATTTTTAGGTACTGGGTGTGGGAATCAATGGGAAAGTGGTGGAATGTGAAAGTCGAAAAACGGGTGAAAAATTTGCTTTAAAGGTTGGTTTTTAAAGTCTTTTAATAAAAGACTTTATTCGAGTGAAATATGCTAACATTCAACAAAATCTTTAGGTTTTGCGTGATGTACCGAAGGCCCGTCGAGAAGTAGAGCTTCACTATGCTGCTAGTCATCACAAAAACATTGTCCGTATATTAGATGTTTATGAAAATACCTACAATCAAGTAAAATGTTTACTTGTCGTAATGGAATGTATGCAAGGTATGTGTTTTAATTAGAACATAAGCTGCAATTATTGTTCGATTTCCAGCCAAGTATTTACATCCTTCAAAACTTTACAAATATGTGTGCAATATCCTTGTTTATGAAAATTGAAAGCTGCAATTTAGAGGTCTTAAGAGACCAGTTGCTCACTGCATGTCGTTTTTATTAAACGATTGCAAATAATTTGAAGTTTTTTAGGAGGTGAACTCTTCACTCGAATACAGCAGAGAGCACAATCAGCTTTCACTGAGCGTGAGGCTGCGCAAATAATGTCTGAGATTTGTTCAGCAGTTGCACATTTACACTCACTGAATATCGCGCATAGAGACATAAAGCCAGAAAATTTACTTTACAGGTATTTTCTCATAATTTTGGTTATAGTTGCACTATTCTTATGTTGCACTTTATCATATTCTTATATGGCTTTATCATATTCTTATATGCTTTACAACTTATTCCTTGTTTCAGCTCTGATGAATCGTCTGGTGTTTTGAAACTAACCGATTTTGGTTTTGCAAAACATTTAGATTCTACTGATACTAGGCCATTAGAAACGCCTTGCTATACTCCCTATTACGCCGCACCAGAGGTAAGTTCCAAATTTTCCATTCAGCGAAACTCTATGATAAGTTAGACAAAAGCGAAAAATGATACAGATATGATCGGAATTCAGCGTTCCTGTATCAAAGACATATTTTATAGCTATGTATCCACTTTCAAGTTGTAGCATGTTGAATAGGCCATTGTTAAGTCAGACTGCACATGCGTTGTCTCTGCTACTTTCTAGAAGTTATTTTGATGAAGCAATATAAAAACAAACAGATGCCTCCCATTGGTTTAGAGCTGCAATTTTTATTGTTCCATTTTTTGAATAGAATGTTAGCACTAGAAAAAGCTGCATTACAGGTTCTCGGTCCTGAAAAGTATGACAAATCATGCGATATGTGGTCCATAGGCGTTATCATGTATATTCTGTAGGTTTTTTTAAAAGGAATTTTCCTGCTAAAATGATTTGAGTTCTGTGAGTTTCTTGAATTTTTTTGATCCATAATTTGCTCAAATTTTATAGGTTATGCGGTTTCCCACCATTTTTTTCTGCAAATGGTTTACCCATGTCGCCAGGAATGAAAAATCGCATCAGAACGGGCAAATATGCTTTTCCTTCGCCAGAATGGGATCGGGTTTCCGAAGCAGGTTAGTGCCTGCCAAAGCTCAGTTTTCGTTGGGCATATTTATTTCATTTATTTGTTGCATCATTCATGTACTTCGGTATTTATATGAAATGATTAGATAATCGGCAAAAAAGATTTCAGCAAAAGATTTAATCAGAAAGTTATTACGTACTGATCCTAGTGAACGTTTTACAATTGAACAAGCAATGAACCATAAATGGATCGTCCATTATCAGAAGGTTCCGGAAACTCCTCTTTTTACTGCTTCAGTACTTGAGGAAGAGAAATCTCAATGGGTAGAAATGCAGGTTAGTTTTCATTCTTTTCCGTCGTAGAAATCTAATGTTTCACAACTTTTCCATCGTAGAGATCTAAAGTTTCATAGACACTTTTATTTCATAAGTTGGGATAGTTTGCGAGCATTCGGATTACTTTTTGTAAGGCGAAAATAATTAGCTAATGAAAATAAATTTAGGATGAAATGGAGATGACTTTAGCAACAATGCGTGTTGGCAACGAAGATATCCACATTAAAAGTTTAAAGGATTCAAATAACCGTTTACTGAATAAACGCCGTAACAAAATAAACAAATGATAAAAGGAGAATAGTCCATAATTACATGAGTCATCTGTTTCCATCGTTTGCCTTTTTCAAGTGTTATGTTTTCGAAATAGTAGTGTGAATTTCATATTATTGAATTGGTAAATGTTCCATTTGTAATTATAATATATGTTGAACAGTTTTTTTTTTTTTTTTTTTTTTTTTAAGCTCGATTCGGAGTCTTTTTTATTTAATGCTGTGTATAAGCAGCTGTTCTTGCAAGGTTGTGAAAAGTGCCTTAAAGAGAATACCGCTGATGTAAAAGACTAGAAATACATATAAATATTTTAAGAGGATTTTAATGTGAATGGAATCATCTCATCGATTGATTGCTATTGTTGTTGTCGTTTTTTTTTTTTTTTTTTCTAAATCATATAGCGACATAATTGTTGTTATGTGCTTCTGCAACTTCTATTTTGTTTGTGATGTAAAATCAGTGATGAGTATAGACAACTATCTTAAGCGGAAGCAATAAGTCATTTGACTTTTTTTTGGGTTTTTTCAAATTTTTCTTATCTGATAGACTTGCGGGAATATTCGGTGATCTGTGTAAGGTTTGATGCTTCCTTGGTAATTCTTTCTAAATGTATAAGATATCGTTTAATGATATGTTATATGCAGTGATTGTAGATTTGGATTATATGCGATAGGCAATGGTGAAATAATGTGCAATAGATGTGATATTTGAGTTCAGTGAAAGTTGATAGGGAATGGCTGCTTTACTAACACTACACATAAATATCTTCATCATGTGCTTCTTTACTGCCCAGTGATGTACTTTCGTTAGAATTTGTCCGAAACTCCCGTCGAAAAATCCGAAAATTATAATATAAGCAAGCAGTAATAAAGTTCAAAAAGCGCGTAGTTTTAAATGGACCAGTAAGCCGATTAAACATGTTTACTGCCAAATCAATAAACAGATGGGCAAACATGTTTACCAGGAAATAAAGAAATATGTTTATTAACAAAGGGTAAACATATTTCTCGCCGAAGTGACAAACATTTTTACCTCCAAAATGCTCCGATCAATAGGTAAACAAGGCGAGGTTAATTAATTATGAGGTAACAAATGGGAGATCGGGGAAGAAGGAGCTCCGAAAGGATAGAAGGATCAGATTTTGGAATAGTATGGGTTTTTCAACAAGATTCTTTGCTACGGGTTCTGAAGAACAGTCTTCTATATTAGTTTCTAAAGCGATGCGGGACGATACAGCTACGGTCTCAACAAATCGGCAATCTGGGACGAGTATTCTCTACTATCAGCAAAGGAAGACATTTAATTTAAAAATTGTATTGCAAGCTCATACACATTGCTCAGAGTTGATTTTATCCTCTCTATTCCCTTTTCAAACTGAGTCATATCCTAGTGTCCGAGGCGTCGCATTTTGCAAATGAGTACGCCTGCTTTTATTATATTCTTAAATTCCTGAGGCTTATTATTTAACGCTTTATGAAGCAATTCAAGATTAGGAATGAGAGAATGATTTCCTTTGCCGCTGCTATATGCATTTATAGATAAATAATCGAATCTATACTAATTAAAGTATCAAAAGAGAAAAAAAAAAAACAGTCGCTGGAGAAACAAGCGTTATTCCTGAACCAGTAAAAAATTTCCCTTAACTTTCTTGAAAGTAAAACTCACCTTTTACGAGTTCAATTCTATCTATTTATATTAATTGCTTCCTCTTCATCAGTAGTAACGTAAACGATGTTTAAATTACTCTTTATTGCAATGGAAACTATATCAGTCAAGTAATACTCATGAATCAATTTATTACACTCTGTTTTTCACCAAGTTACTTAAATCTTTCATATGTGCAACCATCATTCCAGCTTTCACAAGAAATTCCTCACTACTATTTTCACCATTTTGTGCTTTCACTTGTGCTAATCACAAGTGTGTTTTTCTTTAGTTTTTAAACTAAACTTTTTATCAAATATCTTGGATATTCTACAATTGTTTGCATTAAATGGGAAGATATAATCTTCCATAGACCAAAACTTTATTACTAAACGATCCGTTTTTGTCGCACTGATTCAAAATCAACTTCTCCAACATATTAGTGCCACAAGCTGAGAAAGTGTAGGACACGCCGATAATAAACGTTGAACTAACAATGAAGAAGTTGTAACAATTCACCGGAGAAGTCAAAGGTTTGGATTAAATGCCTCTACGTAGTGCGCATAAATCAGCATGGACCGACCTTTATCATTCCGAAGAAGCGGTAAGATGCTAAAATGGAATTTGAGGAAAAAGTATTCTTCAACATTATCATGTACGTCATGAGTCTCTTGCAGTTTTTGGACATGTGGTTGCAAAATCGTCTGACCACTTGTTCTTCTGGAGGATCAGATGGCCTGGATGATCATCATACTACAAAAATGACAGCAGTGCATATAGAGTTCTAATTACTCAATTTCCATAAGAAAAAATCACTACTTTGGGAGATGCGAAGAACAAGACATGCATTTGGGAGATGGGAAGACCAATGCATGTAACCGAAGAGTCGCGAGACAGAATCTGTTTCATACTGGTACCGGTATAATGCCACGACGGCACTGTTCGGCTTTTAGAAATCTTTGACAAAGTTTGATGGTAGAAGGTGTGGAATGAGATGGTGGCTCATTTCTGATGTTTGTTGGTGAGGTGTGATTTGTGTAATTTTTATTCAAAAGTTTTTTTCAGATGTACCATACAGCAGCACCACCATCTTTCATACCAGCAGGACAACTGGTTGGTGATCACAACGTGAAAGGTGCGCAGATACCCTATCCAGGTATTCTTTCATTATTTGTTTTTGACCGTTAACTGGGAGAAATTACATGGGTAGAATGTAACAAGACGAGGTTTAGATAGCTGTATTTGGTACACTTGACATCTGTGTAACATTAAGTATAGCACTAAAGCTTCATTGATCATAGAATATTTGTGAAATATGTATCACATCTTGTAATAGTTGATTCATGAGTTTAAGGTTCAGTTAGTGCGGAACAAAATCGTATGATGGCGGGCAGTGCCGTTTCCCAGAATGGACAGATCCCACAGGTATCTCTTCTATTTATAAATGTTTGTTTATTCATGACATGACAGACCGCATATTTCATTCTTTATTTAGATTTTTTAGAGCTTTTTTGAAATTTCGAGTTTATTCTGACTATTGTAGAACATGACGATGCAAAGTGGCACAGTTTATGGGCAATTTGCTGGACAGCAAGGATTTCCATCGCAGTTTACTGCATCTCTTGGTTCGCCTTGCAATATTACATAAATAGCTCTTACTGCTGCATTTTTGAACCGAAAATGAAACTTCCGCCGAAACTTTTTCCAGATTTTTTGGATTTTTGAGTATTTGCAGAAATGAACAATGGTAAGACTGTGAATGGTGGAGCCCATCTCTTCTCTAATCCTCCCAGCAACTTTCCGAATGATGTACGCTTAAATAGTGGTACCATATCTAATTCTCCTCCTACAAGTTTGTTTTTCGGAGTTATTTTCTGAGAATTCAGCCGATGTGGTTTCTGAATAACATCGAAAAGAATTCATTTCAGATTCACAACTAATATCTCCTAAGATTTCTGTACCCTCTACTATGACTGCATCTTCGACGCCAACTTTTACTGGAAATATATCTGCAATGCCCGGTGTGGACACGTTTCCACATATTCTTCCACCTTCTCAACCACTTCCACAGATGGCACCTAATACAGAAATTGTGCCACCAAGGTCATCAATGGGAGTCATACCACCATCAGATCCATCCATGACTCAACGGTATTTTGGCACTTCCACACAAAATGCCACATCGGAAACTGGTGGTGAAGCTGCACCAAAACATCCAAGATTTGGTGGTCTTACAGGGCCAAATAGTTTTCCAAAACCAACTGGTAGCAGTGGCTCACAGATGTCTGTCCCTCCACAAATGCCTGGTGTATACAGTAGCCCTTCTTCTGGGTCTCTTGGCCTTTCATCAGTGCCTGGCGCACCATCCGTTAATTATGGTACTGGCGGTGCTGGAATAGCTGGACCATCAATGCATGGAGAAATAATAGGACCACCTGCTCCAGGATTGTATCAGCAAAAACCTCGTTTGGATCCTAATCTAATGCCTAGTGTGGTATGTCCATAATAAGTTTCTCACTCTCATAAGCTCAGAAAATATCTTGGAAGAAATCAAGAGATTTTAGAAGTTGAGCAAAATATTACATTTTCTGAAATTCCATTTTCCACCAAACTTTTCAAAAAAATAATAATTTAGGTTCAAGTAATCGAAGAAGATCGTTCGACAAGGAGTGGGACATTTCCAACTGGTTATCCTACAGCCGAGCATCCACCACTGACGTCAACTGAATTTGTTGCTCAGGATCAGGGTATGGAACTAGGATTTAGAAATTCTTTTTTATTTCTGAGAAACAAACTAATTGAGAATTAGCACAAACATCATTTGTTGGTGGCACCGCTATATTGACTTGCAGATTTAATTAAGAATTTCCTTGAAAGTCCACTGAAGAAATGAGCTTGATTCTTTATCCATTATATTCTGCATTGCTTGATATTCATTATCTTTTAAATGAGAAAGTGATGAATTCACAATTCATGTACAAATCTAGGGCTTTTGAAAAATTGAAATTTCTTTCTTCTATAATTAAGTTTTAGGCATTTGTAGTCCGAAATTTATGCGATCTACGCTCTATGTTGCACCGGCTTCGTCTGATATGTTGAAAAATTCACAAATACCATTTGCAGTCGCTGTCATTCCATTTGCACGTTTGCATTCAAATGAGGTATTTTATTATATCTTTAACCTCCCCTCATTCTGAAAGGAAAGTTATTGGCATTCTAATAGTTGAAATCGCAGAATAAATAGGAATTTAAACTGTAGGAGATCATATGTTGGCATTTGTAGTTTGATTTTTTGCACTCGTAAATGTTGCCATAACCTTTCAGAAAAATGAGTTTAAGACAACATTTGATCTTTAACTAAATATTTTCGTAATCTTTATTGACTCTTTGGAACTGCTTGCCTTACTTTTCAGTTAATCTAGCATTAAAACAATATTCTTCCAAAAACTATTGGTGTATGTAAGCATGATTTTATGGTACTGAAGTTTATTGAATACTGTACTCTTGATTCAGTTTATTTATGTGTAATATATTTGTAATCTCATTAGCAGTAAACAGAAAGTGCATAAAATATACAATGATTGGAATAACAAAAATACGATGTAATTAGCGATTTAAAATTTTGAAGTCCTCAGCTATTTCATGTTTAGTCCTTTATTATTAAACATATCTAATATATTTCTTAAAACATCTTGCAGATGCAACCTCCTATCGTGGATCTTGGAGAATTAGGTCCCGTGAGATGTCATCGTTGCAAAGCTTATATGTGTCCATTCATGGAATTCCAAGATGGTGGTCGTCGCTTCAAATGTCCATTTTGCTCTGCATCCACAACTGGTATGTGGGCTATATCATGAATTTTCCCCTTACGAAGACCGTTCATTTTAGGCTTATAGTAATCTTGTTTATTGTTTATTTTGTTGTTTTAGTGGATGATTCATATTTTGCCCACTTGGATCACACCGGTCGCCGCACCGACATCCAGCACCGTCCTGAACAGTTCCTTGGATCTTATGAATTTGTTGCAACGAAACCTTATTGTAAGGTTCGGTTTTTCGAGATTTGCATGTTTTCGAAATTCAGAATTGCTGAAATATTGAACTTTTTAATGCTATTTTTATACCAAAAATCATTTTCAGAATGGTATGAAACCAAAAGAACCTGCATTCATTTTTATGTTGGATGTGTCGTATTCTGCAGTGCATTGTGGCCTTGTATCAATATTTTGCAGAAATATTCGAAATTTGTTGAACAATTTACCCAAGTTCGTTTCGTTTATGTAATGAAATACGATGAATTTTTCCGTAGGAATAGAATATGGACTTTTCGCAAATTCATATTTAATGCAATGAGAAGTCAAAAATTTACTCTTATAAACAGAAAAATTTTTTCACTTGAATTATGATAAGATATTGCTGCAGAGAAATGAGTCAAGTGAAGTCGTCTTTGCGCATTGGATTTGCAACATATGATCAGACTATCCATTTCTATAATCTGAAAAGCCATATGGGTCAACCTGAAATGTTGGTCGTTGGAGACGTGAACGATATTTTTGTTCCATTGGTGGATGGATTTCTGGTAACACTAGAGGAAGCTGATGTTGTTCTGAATAGGTAGAACATCAAATCTGTACATTCAAGCACAATATCTCTCTTGTTGATTTTCTCTTCACATGAGCTTCCACAAGTTCGCAATCACAATTATAGAACGATTAGTTTGGTCCACGTAAAGGTTCAATTAATGTATATAGAGTTTAATTATCCAACCTGGAAGAGTTTTTTCTTCTAATTTAAAGTGTTTGAGAATATGTTTCGCCTTGCTTAGACAGAATTCAAGTTGCTGTCATTCCTACATTGCAGTAAAGTGCTCTCTTTGTATTTTGAAAGAGAGGTAACTCATGTTATAATCACGATGAGCGAAATCGTTGTATGATTGTATGGAAATTAAAAATCAGAACATAAAAATTTTGCTCGCCCCATTGCAATTATTCATTTATGTATTTTGAGCTTGCTGCATGAAATTGAAAAAATCTTTGGCGACACGCGAATCACTGAAACGATGCTTGGTCCTGTTATCCAGGCTGGTCTGGATGCATTAAAAGTACGCACGATATTTCCCATTAGTTTCAATTTTGCTACAGAATAGTTTTGAATTCACAGTTTCAATATTCATATGGTTTTATAGTCGAGCTGAGTTTCAGTGTGCTGATAGAGCAGGCAAATTGTTCATATTCCATACTAATTTGCCGTTGTTAGATGCACCTGGGAAGTTAAAAAATCGTGATGACCGAAAACTGCTTGGAACCGATAAGGAGAAGGTTACTTTAGTCAGACCAGTAATTTGATTCAACTTTTTATTTCGAACTTCATGCTTCTAATAACTTAATTCTTGGAGCGAAATTTCCTTGATTTTGATGCATATTGACTAATTTATATCATTATTGCTTGCCTGTAGCAGCACTACAATATTGTAGTTGCAGATATGATATGACATATTTTGCATTTTCATTCGTTGACCAATATTTGTTTTAGGCTGTTTTACAACCGCACACCGATTTTTACAGTAAACTAGGTGAAGAGTGTGTGAAAGCAGGTTGTGCGGTAGATTTATTCTTATTTCCAAATTCTTTCGTGGATGTCGCATCACTTTCACCTGTTTGCTCGTTAACGGGTGGTTCCATATACAAATATCAATACTTTGAGGTATGTTGTAATCTGTAATTTGTTTAATAAATATGATGTGCATGATATATTTCTCATTTATTGCCTTAGTTAAATCTACTAGATTTATTCGTTACTTGTTTCACGGAGTATTATTTTAGACACAAAAAGATAGCGAACGTTTCTTGGCCGATCTTTCTCACGACATAAGTCGTGAAATTGTGTTTGATGTAATGATAAGAGTGCGTACATCCACTGGTAAGTTCTATCTTTAGTTTTAATTGTTCGATAGTTATCTTATTTCAAAACAATAGTTCCCTACGTTGACCTTTACTTTCAGGTTTGCGACCAACTGGTTTCTTCGGTTCTTTCTTTATGGATAATAGCACGGATTTGGAAATGGGTGCCATTGATTGTGACAAAGTGAATTTTTTTTATACTAAAATTTGCTTCTACAGTAATCTATGAAACAATGGTTTTTTAACATTTACTTACAGGCAATTCATGTAGAAATTCGACACGATGATAAATTACCAGAAGGAAATGCCCACTTACAAACGGCTGTACTATTTACATCATGCAGCGGCGAGAGAAGACTTCGTATTCACAATCTTGCTTTATCTGTTTCATCGGATTATAACCAACTTTATCGTGTTGCTGATTTGGACTGTTTGACATCATTCCTCTTCAAATATGGTAAAAGAATCTTAATTCTTGCTTTTGAAATGTAATTTTTTTCTTCAAAATGTAATTTCATTCGCTTCATTTCGAACGCATTTGCAGTTTTACAATTTTACTATTCATTTTTTTAGCGGAATACTTTTTGCGAGATAAATCTCCTAAGGAAATGCGGGAAGCGGTAAATGCACGTTGTGCTCAAATGCTCGCAACATACCGTGAGAAGTGCAGTGAGCAAGCACCTCTTGGTCAACTTATTTTGCCAGAATGTTTGAAACTTTTACCATTATTCGCAAATTGTATAATAAAGAATGATGCGCTTAGTGGAGGTCAGTTTCCAATTATACAATTAACTATTCAGATATTTTTTTTTCCTATTATTTAAGAAGGAAGCATTAAAATTTTTTTTAGGTAACGACATGACGGTGGATGATAGAGCGTATTTAATGCATCTTATACCATCCTTAAAGCCAGAAGATGCATTGACTTTGCTATATCCTACAGTGTTTCCTATTTCCGACCTAATTCTTGAACAGCACTCATCTGAGGTATTTAGTTTACATGCAAATATGCTTTTTCAATAGATCGTTTATCAGAGATTATTTTGATTGTGATTTTTAGATAACGGTACCAATCTGCATACGAGCTTCTTACGATAACTTATCTCCGGAAAAAGCATATATGATTTATAATGGTATTATGATGTTCTTATGGATTGGCTTAAAAGTGCCACAGGATTGGATACAGGATGTTTTCAATTCCAACTCAGTCGCACATCTCAATGTGGAGAATGTTTGTCTTTGAAGTGGTTCATTTGAAAGTTTGAATATTCTGCATTTATTTCACTGATCTTTTTCGTTTAACCATTCTTTCATTAAATATATGTGTTTTAGCATATTGTGCCGGAGCGTGACAATGCACGATCACGTGCTGTACGTTACATTATTGATCGGATGAACATGAATCGCTTGAGACATATGAAACTGTTCATAATTCGGCAGCAAGATGCATTAGAAGCCTGGATGAAGAAATTTCTAGTTGAAGATCGTACATCGAGTACGCCCTCATATGTGGATTACTTGTGTAACATTCATCGTGAAATTAGAAGTTTGCTGAGTTAAGAAAGCATTTTTATGTTTTGTGTTTTCTTATTTTTGTTATTGTTCTGTTTTTATTCGGGAAGTTGGTTTATCAGTTGTTGATATTAAAATATGTGATAATATTGATTGTGACAAGCGCCATATCTTCACAGTAATCCCACCACTTGAAGCAACTCTTTCTTTCATTTTAACAAGATCTCTTCAGTGAAACTAAATTTTTAAGTGTTTTTTTTTTCTTTTTTTCTGCTATTTTATACTGATTATCAATTGATTGTTTTGTTGGTCAGTATATCTAAGTCTAAAATGAAATTTCGGTTTTTAAAATTTTTCACAAAAAATAATAGGATATATAATGACGCTTCCTACCAGTGTTGTAATATGGACTGTGAGAGTTGTTTGTAATGATACGAAATTATGATTGTAGTGATGGATGAGAAATGATGTGGTGCATAAGCAATTGTTTTGCACTTGCACTTTCACTATGCTGCACTGTCCGCACTTTGTTTTGTTTTTATTATTTTTCGATTAAGGTCTATGTTATATCATGCTTCCTTTTCGTTGTGATTGTATTGAAAAGCCTTATTTATATTCATCTTTTTTCGAAGCCATTTGTTTTTCTAATAAAATTTTCAGTTCAGTTGCAGCACTTAATTTCGTCATACATTTTATATGCAAACGCTAAGATGGCACAAGGAAGCTTAGTTTTTACTAATTAAATTCAGCGTTGAGATGTTATAGGTCAAACAGACGTTGACATTCCAGTCACTTCAAGTGAATAGTACAGTTAGGGTTGCGTGTTAGTAGAGTTTCTCAGCATGGGAATAGTGGCAGCAGTTCAGATTTTTGTACTGTGTAGGAGTCGGACTGTAAAAAGCGGGACCATGAATTGCTCATTTATTTCATAGAAGAGCGGAGGTTTGGATTTGCTTTTGATTCTGGATTTTGTGATGTAGCGCATCTTGGGGCTTCTATTTGCAAGGCTGGAGTGTAATGTCGAGAAACTCAATGCATAAGTTACTGTTTGTGGTGGCGCTTTTTTCTATTCTATTCCGATCCAGTCTCTCGAGATCATCGGATTTCTAAGCAGTGAATATTGTGGAAGGACTGACTAAGTGTAACTTTTTTTACTGATTCGTAATTTGTATGCTGCAGGTTACATGTTTAGATTTGTAACTCTAGGATAATACAGATGTCACAGAATGGTGCGAAGAGGAAAGAATTCTAATCGAGAAATAAACCAAATTATTTTGTCACTATGTTTCAGATTGGCCACTTGAACTCTAATCATCTATTCGTTATAAATTAACGTGATGCTACGTACAGATGTGACTCGAAATTGATTTACCAGTCAGGAATCAAAGAGGGAACAGCATGGGATTTTTGAGGGCTGGAATGAGCATCAACGAGCTGCAAGAGGAAAATGATGTATGCGAACGAAAGTGAAGCATGCTGTAATGATGGATATGAGCATGAACTTTAGTTTTCTACATGATTAAAAGATACCGGTATACATGTAATGTGATAATCTCATTATCGGATCTGTCGGACACTTGTCAACCTCCCAAATTCCGGATATTATCTTTTTTCGGATAGAAAATCTTTCATCAACCTGGTACGTATAGTAATTCCAGATTTACAAAATGCTCATTCCATGTAATCTTTGCTTTTTATGAGAGAAATGGGATACTTTCTCTATTGTGCCGATGGCCGATAGTCTCATCTCTATTATCGATTTCCTTTTCTCATTTTGTTTGTGAACAGTAGGATAATTCTCTTTTAAACGAAATTGAATTACACTATCTCTTACACTGTGTTTTTGCTAGCTTATTTGTAAATAAATGGTGTGCTGCCGCATAACTGAATATATCAGTATGATTGTCGGAGCGTTAACGGTTTTACGAGTTCCCAGAAGTTTTACGGCGTCGTTTTTAATTAAATTCATGTTTTCCTGAATTATAAATCACATAAATAACTTGCCGATAAATTGCATAGATTTTAAGAATCGTCCTAATTTTTTCCAGAAATTTTTGAAGAATAGCAAGATGAATTATCATAATTAAGAAAACAAGGCATTTTTGAGATTTTGCGCAAATACCAGCTTTATGAGATGACTAGGTTTGCCAGATAATACTATTTCTTTTCTTGTTTCGATGCATTGCTTTATACAACATTGCATTGCTGTAGTAATCTTATCATTCACTGGGATGTTTGAATCTATTAACTTTTGCTATCAGTTTTATACGTAATATCGGTATCGGTCCAGCATTTCAGATTCCTGAGCCCTGGCAAGCTATGATAGCACCAGGTTCAGGGGCAACAATCACTGACATCCGAAAGATGTCATTAACCAAAAGCAAAACCATTCTCCACAACTTTGAACATCTCGTCAAAGGTAAGTTGTTTTATTATTGATCTTTGACTGTTTTTTATACAATGAATTTTTCTTTTCTCCAGTCTTCTAGCAGAATAACTGAGTTGGAGTTAGCTTATCCTGTCCCCAAAAAGGAAAGAATTTTATGTTGTTTAAGATTTTAGAAATTTCGCCACTGCTTTATTTGTCTACGGACTAAAGAATTAAAGAATGCTTAAAGGTCGTTCAGTGTCACTTAAATTCGATTAGATTTTTTGTTTTGAGTTGGTTCTTCACGTTTAATTTGAATTGGTTCAAGCTAATTAAACTTAGTCTAAGAGGGAAAGAATATGAGACTAAAACTTGCCTAATTTTGTTTAGTATCTTTGCATCAACTGCCAGTACTTACTAGAATTGCAATATTATTTGCTGATGAATGCATGTATGAATTAATATTAATCATCAAAAAAGGAATTTTAATCTAGAAGATTTGTAAAGTACAAAGTGCAGTGAAAGAGGAATTTGAAAGGATCTTTTAGGATCCATTGACAAGTTATGTTTATTCAAAACTGCCAAATTAGCTAAAACATATTACATTCTTTCGTGGTCATTAGAGGATCACTGATTCAAGTTTCACTGAGTAATTGCCTAACTTTTGGAGGTAATTAGCATAAACATTCAGTACATTTTATTGGTAATAGATCTCCTTGGCATGATCTAAGGCTGGCAAATCAACTCTCAATTAGTTATCGGTCTGCTGAATTTTTACGAAGTTCATTCAGTTGTTTAGGGCTAGCATTTGGTTTCCTTTTACTTTTACTTCTCATGTAATTTAAGAAAAAAAAAAAAGGGAAAAAGAGTGCAGGAAGAGAAAGACAGATGAGGAGCAGAGAATGAAGGATGAAAGAAGAGAGAAAGGATTATGATTACAATTTATATTCAATAGGGCACATATGTCGAGTTGGAGTCTTGATTCATTGCTATTTTCTGTTTTTATTCCTGGATGAGTCTTTTTGTTCTTATTTCTCGACCATTCATTTGACCCATTTCCGATATTCATTTGCGATTCTTAGTGATAATGTCATTGTAATTAACAATAATCAACAAACTATAACGTTTCTTAATAACAAACGACTTCACTGACGGTATTTGTGTATGTTGTATGTTACGCTCGATTATATTTATACGTGTTTTACGTGTATCTATCTGTATTGTCCATCTATCCATGTTATAATACGTTTTGTGTATAAGGAATTTTAGCACTTTCGAAATAGAAAATGTATATCGTTTGTGAATGTATGAAGTTCTTATTAAAGCGTTCTGTGAAATAGTTTTCAAGGATAATATTCTGACAACTATGTGCTTCAGAACTTCTACTCTCCGGTAGTTTGATGCGACGACTGGTATTCATATGGGCCTTGTAAATGAAGCTGGTGATGCAAATAGCTAAATTATTGTCTCCTAGCTGATGAACATCTGACATTATTCACTGTGATTGTTTAAGCCATTTCACTTCGAAACTGTACAATCGTAGTCATAGAAGATGATAGTTCTGTATAAAGCGGAAGTTTTCAAATTACTTACTTACTTTTAGTTTAGTTTAGTTTATTAATATATAAAAAGTATTCATATATTACTTGAAGTCGGACGCATGGAATTTTGTCTGAATGTAGGAGGACATCCTTCAAGTTTAAATAGTTTTGTTTTGACTTTGATGTGGTAGGATATCCTTCCTCCAAAAATTAGCACCTTGTTTACTGCTGCTGCAGTGATATGTAGTATATCTCAGTTTAGATTGCTATGTTGCTGGTAGCAATTTGCTAATCGTTTCACTGTCGATCAGGCGGGTGGTATGCAAATCGGAATGAGCTACGAAATAATTATACGCTGCATTTGTGAGCGGCAGTGTTACTGTTCAATCATTAATTCTAATAATAACAGCAACAGTATAATCATCTAGTATTAGCAGCAAAAATACAAGCAATGGAAATTTGAACAGTCGAAATGCGATAAAATTGTTAGGATATCCGAATCAAAAAGTGCTCCTTTGTTTGTTATGTCCTCCTAAAATTTTATTGCTAATGTTTATTTTGTCAAAGAATTCAGTTTGTTTAGCGAAAATCTTTTTTCTGCATCAAAAGCACC
The DNA here is from genome assembly GCA_002249935.1 of Onchocerca flexuosa. Taxonomy (NCBI): domain Eukaryota; kingdom Metazoa; phylum Nematoda; class Chromadorea; order Rhabditida; family Onchocercidae; genus Onchocerca; species Onchocerca flexuosa. The sequence goes on along the minus strand of KZ269990.1, from coordinate 215,212 downwards.
CAATGCTGTTTTCACCGCTGTTCTGACCCATGATTTTACGGAAATCCTTCCGCATAGCTCTGGAAATACTTTTTTTATCGTCATTGTCGCAAAAGTGAACTGCATAATTGTTGCTGCATTTGCACCATCGTTGCATTGTCGTGCTGCATATATTGTTGTGTTTGTGGGAAGGGATTTCATTAATCTACTATCCATTGGTTTGAACACGAAATGGATGCTAGAACTGGAGATAGTTAAGAAGTCTCATTTGGAATAAGGCGTATTGTAGCTATTGATCAAACACTACGACAATGAACATAGAGAAATTAGCTTTGCACAAAGCGCAGCTCGTTTGTATTGCTTGATTGATATGCAACAAAAATTGCTGTTTTGTGGAAGGATGAACATGCGATCGTTTTGTTGTGAAACTCCTACACTGTCGTTGTTTGAAGTTTATTTGTAATTTTCGCACAGATTTACCATATTTTTCTTGTCGTTCTGGATACACGCATTTTGAAATCTATGACTGCAGCCTTCTGCCATTGCTGATAGTATTTTGTATTTGTGCCTGCTTAAATTTCGCAAAAATCAATGGTTCGAGCAGTACTGTGTGCGGCCAGTAGTCGCACGGTTGAACAGATTGTTGATATGAGCAGTAAGTCGTTAATCGTTAACTATTCCGTTTACATAAACTCCGTTCATTGTCAGATCTAATTGCTTCCGATTATATTTCACTTTAAACCATGGTGACATCTTCCATATCTTATGGCTGAGTAGTACAGTACTTTTACATCCATCAAATTAGTTCTGTCGTAAATAAACTCTTCTGAATTGCATCTTTAAATTAAGTCAAAAAGCTCTAATAACAAAAAAATAATACTGTTTAGGTGAGTTAGTAAACCCCGTTCGGTCCAGAGTCAACTACTTATAGGATCAGTAATTTGATAGATATTTTAAGCATTTATGAACATAATTTTTTATATGAGTATTTTTTGCTTTACCTTTGCTTCAGGCGTATTGTATATTTAGAAATTTATCATCCACAATGATCACTTAATTTGGTAAAATAGTTATGTGCAAAATCTTAAGTTATTAATTTTTTGCACATAACTATTTTATTGAACTAAGTGATTATGGCGGAACTCAGGAATTGAGTGAACATTTTTCTCGTTAAGAACAAAATATTTTTTCTTTCAATTTTTGGTAATAACTGTAGATGTTTGATGTGAATTTGTTTGGAGTGGTATAAGAGGATATTGGTTATCTTAATTTTTCTTCTTAATGTCTTGTTCAGTTATCATTTGAATTTTCAGAAATTCGTTCCCAACTAAATGAGCAATTACGTTGCTTAGAAACTCGAACAGAAGCGCAGGTATCATCTGTAGTTTTATTCTATATAATTCCAATATTTTTCCAGGATTTTATTTTAGAATTCATCTTTAATTAGCAGGGAAATCGAGAAGGTTTTAAAATCATTTTCGTACATCTGTTTTTGGAAATTTTTTTCATGAGTAACCTTTATTTTAGACTGCTATTTTACTGGAACTAAATGATTACTATCGGAAGAAGGCAGAACTTGATGGCGAGTATGGGAAGCAGCTCGAAAAACTTGCAAAAAATATTATGCAGAAACATAAAAATGAGCGGTATAAGTAAGTTTCATGTTTTTATTGATTTTTGGGAGTTATTAGAATTTTAGTTAAGGATAAGCTTATATAACATTATACACTTTTCAGTTGGCTTGGTTTTTATTATTTTTTCAATTCCTTTCTTTTTTTTTTTTTTTTTTTTGTAAGGCGCAAAATAGAAGTGGAAAGTTGGTGACGAAGCTGGAGAAAGTAAAGAGTTGCGGAATTATAAATGATGCGTATAGATGTTTGTTTTTGAAAATTCATGTTGTCCACAAGACCAAAAACTGCATAAGCTATTTTATTTTATAATTAGGTAATCTCAAGCGATTTCAAACTGATTTCTCAATCAAGATTATTGCTTGAATAATTTAGATCGAGAAATTAGTTTGAAATAGCTTAAAAATTAGTTAGGAGACGAAGAGTTTTAGATAATCTCAGGCGATTTCAAGGTAATTTCTCAATCTAGAAATCGCTTAAAAATTAATTAAGAGACAAAGAGTTTACTACTTGAAATAAGTAGAAGTTTTCTGCATCAGTCTGTAGATTTTTCATGAGAATGATGAGTGTTCAGTGAACACTTGTTAAGGAATTTCTCTGTGCTAAAATTTTATTAATATTTTAAAATGTTGACAGTATCAAATTAAACAAGAAGAGGCTGCAAATATTTCATTATCAGTATTATGCGTATTGAGACCAGCTTTAGAGACTTGCGGATTTTATGAGATAAATGAATGAGACAGCAAAAGTTATCGATCCTAAATGGAATTTAATGTGGAATAATTCAAGAGTAATATCTTTTATATTCCAGGAAAATTGAAAAGAACAAAAATTTCTTTTCTTTTGAATGCAAAGAAAAAGTAAGCCTGAAATTAGTTATCACGGCGTTGTATTATATGCTTTTTTTAATTCAGTCGTTTATTTGGTTGCTATATTCCTGGATTACATATTCTCTTTCTATATGCATTATTTAAATTTGGTGGTGTTATTGATTTTCTTTCCTTTTTTTTTTTTTTTTTTTTCATTTTTACAGGATTTTTCAGACGCGATTCTTGGACTTTACATTCAATCTGTGGATTATGGCAACAGTTGGTGGATCAGACAAAAGAGGAAGCTAAGCAGAAGATGGCATTAGCTGATTTATATGCTGCTCGTCATACAGTACTTATTGCTCAGAGGGCAGATGATTTACAGCGTATTTCGCGAAAAGTATGACTTTTTTTTTTGTGTGAAAATCAGCTGTATGAATGTGCTAAAAATATTTTCTACTGTTAACATTTTTTCAAAGCGTTTTCAATGTTAGGACTTCAATTTCGATTGTAACTTCAATTATTAATGCTGAAGGAATGCTAACGCAAAAGTTACTTTTGAAATGGTAGGTAAGTACTAAGCGTACCTTTATGGAATGCATGTATTGATACGTTTGAGCAGGGGCACATGGTGAATAGAATTTGGGATGACAGCAATTTGATAAAAACAGCTTAGTCAGATATGCCACGCTAAGACAATTTAATGGATATCATTTCAGGAGAGTATGATAGCACAGAGGCTTATGCTTCCGTCTTAGTGCCATCACACTCTCCATACGACATTTAACCATCATCACGTCGCTCACGCTTGAACGAGATCTATTCCTGCTTTTAATGAGATACATGTCTGCAGTATTTCTCTTGATGCTTGCTGCAGTTGTCTTCTCATTCCACCTGTTCTACACATTCCAAATAACTTGTGCTGTTAAAACTTTATTTGACAGTAACTTTTGTGCATTATCTTATTATTTTTGTGTATTTAACGCTAATTTTTATTGGTATAATGTTGATTCGTTAAGTAAGTGTTGGAGAGTTGACAGAAGATTTCTGAAAAAAATGCTTGTAGTGCAAATATATTTCCGAAGTTCTTATGCTTAAATAATGAAGTTTTCATGATAGAAAAACTAGCTCTTTATCTTCCAGGAATTTTCGGACAAAATGTGGAGTCTTTTTGCTTCTTTCTTAAATTGCTTCATCATAACTTCTATCACGGTGTGAAAACATGCCATAACTCTGTACTTTGTACATTGTTAATGAGTAGTTTATCATTATATCTTTTATTTATTTGTGAAATCAAATCATTTTACTTATTCTCTTGGATTCTGCCACTGATATTAAAGAAGAAAGACATCTTTCTTTGCTGTTTTAGAGAGAAATTTTTCATTGCCCGTGATGACTTCAAAAACACAGTTGAGACTTCGCTGTATCTGGAATAATGGTGATGCTATATTCGAGACATATCTTAATATCGCTTTCTGTTTTGCTTATTTCGAGAAATTATATATTTTTTATAATTTGTCATTTAAAAAAATATAGTTCGAACTAACTTAAACCTTCTGTCACTATTAGAAATCAGTGTTGCAGTGTCGCGAAATAGGGGCACTCGCTCATGGTGAAATATGTCGAGTACTAAACGAACTGCATACTGCTATGAGAACATATCAGGTATGTATTATTCTGAAGTGATCAATTTCGAACTTTATGTATTACTAACTTTTGACATTTGAAGACATTGTTCACAGTCCAAGATTTCATCCATTAATATGTTTTCATTGATGTATTCTATATAATTAGATATTTTATATTTTAAGTTGTACATGTTCCAGTACTCAGTTTTTTTTTTTATGTGTGTTTTCTTACCGGAAATAGTTTTCTTTTTACAGCTTTGCTTCCTCGAATCTTCAACCATAGAAAGCAAATTTCGCCAGGTTGAAGGAAATAAGGCGAGGTATGAGGAAAACAATCCAACGAAGCTTGGTGTTACTCGTAAGCATCGGTGTTTGGCAAAACTTTATAACAAAGTAAGCTTTAACAAGTATCACCAACAAGAGTTTGTTAAGTTGCAAGGGCTTAGTTTATTTCCTTTTTTTTTTTATAAAATTTATTTTCAGAGGTTGGAAAAATATAACACAGTAAAATTGAAATGTTTAAAAGCCAGGAATGAATATCTGTTATGTGTACAGGCAGCTAATGCAGCTTTGCATAAATACTTTGCTGATGACCTTTCTGATCTCATCGATGTATGTTTCACATCCGTTTTAATGAAAAAACACTAGTGATTCAACAATGACTTGAAAGTAATGTATTGTTTTATTTTGTCTCAGTTGCAGTGACATTTTATATTGCGACTTATAGAAAAATTCATTTAGTGCATGGATCTTGGCATGGATCAATGGTTAAAAGGTTTTATCAATTGTACAGTTTCGGCGCGGAAAGATATATGTCAGAAAGAAATGGATGCTTTGGCAGAACTTTGTGGATTTAAGGAATCACTTGATTTGAAGGCGGATAAGCAACGGTTTATTGAGGCAAACCATACGACTTTCATGTTGCCAAAACGATTCGAATTCAAGTCAAATTTGTCATAGATTTTTAAATTTCTAAGTTCTACACAATCTATATCTTCTCTGAGTTTGGCAGATCTGAAAGAAATTGTAAATTTTTGAATTTATTTTTCAAAATTTTAGTAGTTTATTTCAAACTGAGTTATTTTGTATTATACTGGATTTATCCTTTTTTACTTTCATGCTGTGTAAACAAAAATTTTCAGAGGACAGCTTGGTGATACAGTGTCTACGGTAAGTACAACCGATGTCGTTGCTGAAGAATTACAACAACGACATTTGCAAATCGAACGGAGGCTTGCCAATGTGAGGTATTTAGTTTTTAGAATTGATGTTCATTTCATACATATTGTTTTGGATTCAAAAAGATCTTATTTGAAAGCTTGGTTAAGTTCTGGTTATCATTTGTGGTTCTTAATTAATGTTACTTTTTTATTCAGTCTCAGTTAAACCCTATATTCTGGATCTTTTCTTAAAAAAAGCCTATTTGTGGAAGCTTCATTTTAAGAATTGAGTCGGAAGAAATATGGAAAACTTTGGAGTCTACAGAAAAAGCGGTTGCTGAACGTTTTATGGAAGCAATGACTAGTTCGATTGCAGCAGCTGAAGTTTCAAATGATGCATCACGTGAAGATTGTAATGATGCAAATATTTATAATTTTAAGAACAGAATAAATGCAAATGAATTGTATGATTTTTATCTTGGGGTTAGTCTAATCATTCTTCTTTTTAGTTTTAATTTGAAGTCTTCATTTTCAGTACTTCTTTGATATTGTTGTAAATAATTTCGGATAATTTTTTTTATTAAGATCCAGATTCATTTATTTTTTTTTTCTTTTTTTTAGAAATTCAGTCATTATATGCTGAATAGTAATTTAATTGAACGCTTGGAAGCACGGGCAAATGGAATTGCCTCAGCTTTGAATGGGTATTCTAACAAAAATTTTGATGATAGCACAAGTTCTGCTGTTGTTCCTTCTCCTAACTCTTTCTATCGTATGTTTTCGAACGGTATTTTCTTGCCTTCATTTATAAATAAAAGAAAAACAACTCATCTTAGTTTAGGGTATTTTTTTATATATTTTGCTTTCCTCTTTTGCATGATATTGTTGATACTGTTTAGATGAGGAAATATTTTTTTCAGAAGATGGGGATGATAGCGAAATTTTTTCTTCTGCTCGTACTCGTACAAAAAAAAGAATTGGCAGTGGTTTATTATCAGACAGTATTAGGCGACCGAAGCTCTTTGGCGGTAGTTTGGATGAATATGTTGAAGCAACGGGCGAAACAATACCTCTCATTATTACGTCGACTATACGGTTGGTAGTAATATATTATCAGAGTTGTAATGTTCTATCTATTATTATTCCATCTGTCAGTGAACTCATCGTCTGAGTATTGTCAAATATTTTTCTCTTTTTTGGTGAAAAAATTCGATAATTTATTACAGCGTATTATCCCAATTTGCTCTGCATCATCAAGGAATATTCCGTATATCAGGCTCACAAATTGAAATTAATATATTTCGAGAAGCATTCGAAAAAGGTTAAACACATTTAGTGAACATTTTAGCCATTATTTAGATTTTGGGCTGAAATTTTTTCCTAATTCTCACTCTTCTCCGGCTATGTAAAAATTAGAAGCATCATGGTGATTATTGTAGGTGAAGATCCACTGCGACATGTTATTGATGCTACGGATGTCAATTCAATTGCGGGTGTTTTGAAACTTTATTTACGAGAACTTCGCGAATCCCTTTTTCCTATATTTCTTTTTGATCAATTGACAGAATGTGCAAAATGTTCAAATGCTGATGAATTCGTCAAACAGGTTTACTTTTTCATCCTATGAATACGTTGTATAGAGAAGTTGAGACGTTTTTGCTTTTTGTTGGAGGTTTAACACTCATTCTCTGGATTTTTAAATTTTTTTAATTTATAATATTGCTCCAGATGTATCGTTTTTTTTTCTTTTTTTCTTTTTTTTCGCTGTTAATAACTCGTATATGTTATTATTTCGCTAATAAAAATTTTATTTTCTTCAGGTCGCTCCACTTATCCAGAAATTATCACAGCCTACTCAGCTCGTATTACGATATCTTTTTGCATTCCTCAATCATCTCAGTGAATTTAGCGATGAAAATATGATGGATCCATATAATCTTGCTATTTGCTTTGGGCCCACACTCCTTCCTATTCCAGAAGGAAAAGATCAGGTTCTAGAAATTACATTTTCGTTATACATTATTAAACGTTCCTCTCAAAGTCTAATGACTGCTGCTAATTGTGGCATGCAGCTAAAAAAAAAAAAAAAAAAAAACTACAGCTGCAAGGCATGATAAAGTTAACTACAAAAAAGTCGTGCAGAGATTTCAACCTTTCAACTTCTACGTATATAATATCTCGTTGATGGCTTGTGGCTGCTTAACCCAATAATAGTTCTTAATAATCGATGGAGAAAAAAAAAGTAGTTCCCATCCTGCCTTTCTGCTCCCCTTTTTCGTTAGGTCGGCTTCTATTCAGATTACAACCAAAATTCCAAACCACAATATGCTTATTTAATAAAAGTGACGATATCTGACGACAAATTGACCAGCATGGCTGTACTCAGCATCTGCATACCACTTGTACTAACATCACACTGATAGCATGGATGACCTCAGTGATAATTGTTATTGTCTAGAAGTTTCAAATTTGGAAATATAAACTTTTATCTGTACTTACCTGTCTGAGTAGATGATGATATTTCAGGTCTTTTACCATAATTTTGTAAATGAACTTGTGAAAAATTTAATTGTTTATCATGAGCAAATTTTTCCCGCAATATTACCTGGTCCACGATATGAGAAGTATCTTGTTGAATCTGAGCAAGCACTCTTCATTGATGAACAGTAAGTAATTGCTTTGCTAGTCTTTTAAGTGCAAAATTTCAGCCAGAATTTTAGTTTTCGATTTAAATAAATAAAAATCACGTGGAATAATATTAGTACTTTCTTATTCCTTTTGTTATAATTACTCTGTTTTCTTCAATGAATTAAAATCAAATCTTAAGTGACATTGTATTTCTTTTTTGGAAATTTTATTTTTTAGGGAAAGCGCCATTAGTGGTGATGAAGAGACGATAACGACACCGATTTTTGATTTTTCAAACGAGAAATCGTTGACTGAACTTAAAATATCTGCGATAACTCCATCTTGCGGTGCTGCAGACATTGCTGTGGAAATGCTTTCGGCCGCTTCGAATATCACTGCGTGTGCATTGTATAACCTTCCACAAAGTACCGTTGCTTCAAATGACCAGAATCCTGTTGTCTCAAATCTGTCTGATGATTCTATGTACTACATTAATGTATTATTTATTTTATTATGCGGTTGTGTTACCATTTATTGGCTTCAGTGCACTTTTACAATTGACTTTATGCTTAAAAAAAAGCACTTAGTAGTACTGTGGAACTGGCAAGTGCAAGGTAGCTTAGTAATATCGTCATTTCCAGTTTTCGGGTCTCCAGATTAGTTGTAAAAGTTTCTTAGTTTCAGTATTTTGTGTTTCAGGTTAGCAACGGAATTAATTTCTGGTCCAAATAATGATGTTGTAAAGCACTTTGAAAGTGGTAATAATACAGCTGTGATAGCTGCCCAAAATCTTTCATCGATGAATAACAATGAAATTCCTTCGAACCAGGTATATCAGACAATATTTTAACCTATCATGAAAACCGAAAAGTTTTAGTTTTGGATAATCCATTTAGTTGCTAAAATTGGTCAAGAAATTATTTTTTTGTTTATGATATTGCTTCTTGAAATGGTTACTAGTAAACAGTGCAGTTTTTTTACTAACAATTTCAAGGATTCGGTTGTTCAGTATTATCTGGCCTCTTTTATCAGGTCTGTAAAATTGTTTTTTCAATTTCAGATTAAATTCGTGAAGTTAGAATGACATATCATGCAGTCATTGGGAAGGTTAAAATTTGTTGAAATGAGTTAGAGACATGTTTTTTCATCTTCTGTAATGAACAGTATAAATTTTCATAGGAACGGAAGCAGCTGCAGATTTGGTCTCGTCGAGGGTGTGGCGTAAGTTCGCTGCGTGAACAACTGCACCATAGCCGAGTACAACAGCAGGTTTTTACTAGTGATAAGTTGTTCGTTTTTCTCTTTTCTTTTTTTTTTTTTGAAATTCCAAAGTCTTGAAGCTTTTTTTTTTTACAATTTTTCAGTACCGAATTCGCAGATTTAAATTTTCTCTTTTTTCCCCACCAAAACTGAAATCTAATTTCAGATCGCCTTCGTCATCTTCTTTAGATGCTCTCATTTTTGACAATCGTTTCGATGGAGTAATATTTGGAAATAAAGTATCATCAATTGGTAACGAAAGCCTCAACAGAAAAACGTTATCACCCTCTCTTTCGCATGAAAATGCTTCTATTTCATTCAGTCGTTTCCCGAACATACCTCCTGCGAATAGACACAAAAAAAACGCTAATTTATAACTTCCAGTTATTTACTTTTTCGCCTAGTACGTAGTACAAAAGGATACATAGCTGCTTGATTTATGGATAATTCTAGTTTTTCAATTCACTGATAGCGCCTCTTTTCAATTCTTGGATAGCTAGGATGGTATTTGTTTCAAAAATTGAAAAATTCTTGAGTATTCCAAGTTTTTTATTTGCTGATATTCAGTTCATTTCATTGAAGTTTTGTTCTAAACGAGAAGCTGAGAAGTAAGAAGCCAGATTTAATGCGTTCTTTTCCACATGATATGATTTATGTCCAACCAAAACAGTCATCAGGAAATAATATACAGTAGTTGGGTTTTGGGCTTTGAAAACCGGAAGAAATGCTCTTTTTTGATTGTTACTGATCAGCTTATTAGTTACGTGGAATAATATTAGTACTTTCTTATTCCTTTTGTTATAATCCTAAACTATATTTTCTTTTAAAAACAAAGCGATTATATCCTAGATGTTTTAAAAAGCTACAGTTTGTAAGATTTAGTGATTTTAGACAATTTATACATTTGAATTAAGGACTTCCAGTAATTTATGCAGAAGAAAATTCCTTTTTATATTGTTCAGTACCCATTTGCTTTAATGCGAAACATATCCATTGCATGTTTGTTGAAATGCAAATTTCTGATTTGTTATTTTCTTTTTTCGTCTTATCGTTTTTATTCTTATATTTAAATATGTTATCAAAAAACAAATAAAAAATCATACAACTGAGGAATATTTTATATTTGTTTGACAGTGATGGTTATTCTCTCAATGCTAACATTCTTTCAAGTTTAATTAATGACTGAAGTGAACAATCATGAGACATTTGAAATCAGGAAAGATTTATAGAAATCTAAAATGCCAACTCATGGGGTCAACATCCTAACATTATTTAGCCTACAATTTTCCGAGGGTGGGAGGACTACGATCGGCTGTGATTGCAAATTCCATATTTCAGATTCGGATGCGACGGGTCTTCACTATCGCTATGAAAAAAGATGATCTGACACCGTATTTTTCATTTGTACGTTGGCGAGTAGATATAAAAGTGGATTCTAACAAAGAGTTGAATCCGGAAGATAAATTACGTAAATCTGAACGAGTGGGGACATCCTCACGGGTTAAAGTTGTTGCTCCAGGAAACGTAGTCCATCAATCGCATGTACCCGAACCTCCGGCTCCCGCAACATGTTGTGGATCTGGATGCTCAAATTGTATCTGGATTGAATTTGTTACCGAACTAATACAATACTACAACGACCGTCCTTTGCATGAAGTTTTGGATGAAATTGACGAACTAGTCTCGAATGTTGGCGTTCGGGAGTTCGTTAAATCAGAAGTCCGCGCACGTGCTGAGTATCGATAGGTACCCTGTCATTTCAAAATTATTCTGCTTTTGCGGGATGATATACCTCATAAACTTCTTAATTCTCTAATGCTTATTTTCAAGTATGAAGTTCCGTTCCTCTATTGTTTCATATTTTACTATCTTACATAAATTTATTTGCAGCGATGCATCAAATATCTTCTTTTGAATCTGGAATATTTCACATGTATTAAGAATTTTAGATTTCAAGTCGACTGCTATAATATTATCCGGAAATACGGTTTTATGCTATTTCTAATCTCAAAAAGATAGAATATTTTTTTGTTTTTAAGTATTACATGGGAATTATCATCAACTGAGTTAAATAACTCTGATGCATCATTGAATTAAATAGTGTGTTTTGATCATGTATTAATAGTATTTTATTGATAGATTGTTATTATATTGATGGGATGTAATTTTAGATAATGTCAGGTATTGTAATATTTGTATTTCTTAGTTTCTTCTGATCAGTGTTTTTCATTTTCTTAGTGAAATTGAAAAAAGTACTTCGATTTCTTATTAATTTTTGTTCTTATATTGGTTTTTACTGTGATCGTTTCATTGCCATATTTAAACGGCTAAACCATAGTTGGTACCAAGTTATAGCATTTTGATTGTATTTTGTTATTTAATTTATTATGTTTTATTTCGTAATGTTTTTTTGTTATCCTTATTAATGAAGCTATTAAATTTTGATGTGTGTTAGAACTGCTTCAGATTTAGCTCAGTAAAACGTTTTTTCTTGACAAAGATAGCTTTACGAAATCTAACATGGAGAGAGTGGCAACGACTTTATATCTATGTACAGGGAATGAATTCATAGAAGTTTCTTGCAAATATTTTTTGCTGGCTAAATACTTTCACGAATGTAGCCATTATGTAAATTGAATGAACGGTTTAATAAATGAAATCGTGAACACTTTTCAGAAAGCCTATGTACAACTACTTTTAATTTGTTTTTAGTCAAGGACACATTGCAGTGAATGGTTTTATTAATTGATGGTGATTGAAATTGGTTTTTTTATGAAATTCATGTAAATAGAAATTGAAAGTGTTTTTCAGGGAATCCGAAAAAAAGGCCTAAGGGAATTTGAGCCGTTTGTCAAGTGTTTTTTCTTGTATCTATTCAGCACTTTATTCAAAATTCAGTGTACGCTCATGTTCCCTAAATCAATCTTGGACTTTTTTTTCACATATTAATAGAGCTAAATTCGTTTGGCGAGAAATTTCTGGGAAGCAGGTAATTTTTACAATATCATTCATTAAGTTCTCCGAAGGATTAGAATAGATATAAATGGAAACGATATAGACTCAGCCTTTTAGTAATTTATGTTTGCCTTTCATCATCTGTTTTGGAAAATATTTTCATATCTTAGGGACCCGAACGTTGTTCAGTGGCCTTGAAGTGATTTAGTTTCCCGTGGTTCTTTTTTTTAATTCTGTCAAAACAGCTACGCAAATCCGTATTAAAATAATAGGCTATAATTCAATTTTATATAACTAATTCGGTCTTATATAACTCTTATCAGACACTGAAAGAAACAATTAAAGAACTTGGCTTTCGAGTGCAAACGTACAGTTGTGGAGATACCGACCGGTACTGAAAATATTATAGTCTATAGAATCAGATAGTTATTTTTGACTGGAAATATTATGTACTTGTTAATTGATGTAATATCCCATTTTTGATTTTAAAGATCAAATGGAACAGAGAATGAAATACATACAAAGTTTAAGCCAGAAGGATCTATGAATTGAATACATAAATATTTCAACTAAATCATCGGATCTATCAGGAGCTGGTATGACTTCCAAAAATAATGGCGCAAACGATAGGTAACGTGAATATGAAAAACTTAACGATGATCACAAAAAATGAAAAGTTTGAAACTGGTGATTAATAAAATCAAATAACAGTGCAAACAAACTCGGAGAACAAAAACTAGTCTTAAAAAAAAAGCGGAAATCCAAATGCGAGCTTATGATGCATAAGAAGGAATAATTATCATACGAGCAAAAAGAACTGAATGCTTTTCGAACAAAATACTGATTTGAAGCCACCTACAAGTAGAATTGCACGGAACTATGGCTATCTTGGATGCTAATAGAACGGAATGTTGAAGGAAGTGGTTACGTTATTGTATGATAAGAGAAGTACAATCAAAATAAAATTACTATTAATAGTCAGTGGCTGTCCAGATAAAAAGTGAAAGGGAAGTGATCAAAGTCAAGAAACAAACCAAAAATGGTCTTAAAATTGACGGATAATATAATTCAGTTAATATTTGTTTTTGGATTAAATTGAAATGTAAACTAAGTTATGAGAGAAGTATTTATTTACAATTTCCGATAACAAGGAAACTAAAAGTTGATCCCCTAAAAAAACCTTATGGTACGCCAGCTACTGCGTTTAATCCACTCGACAGTTGATTGAAGGTGGTGGATCAGTCATTTTTACCAGAAGTTTTCTATTAAAAACACGATTCGAACCTGAATATCATTCTCCTTACTCAATATAGATAAGACATGAGTAGGCACAATCAATCCTAGAACTATGTTATTGTTTTGTTTTCCTTTGTTTCCAACTTTTATTACGAAGAACCACTCCTGATCATTCAATCAGGTAATGATCTGTGATAATAAATGTTGTTTTCACTGCAACCGTTGACCATCTAAAGTTCCAACAAAACAAGTCTGGATTATAGAAAATGTGCATCAGAAACCCATCGTAAAAGTAAGGTATTTCTAAATACATGAATGGAATGAGGGATGCCAATCCCTATTTTTAGAATTATGCTATGGTGTGAATTTTGGCGTCTCATCACTTATCTGAACAATGTAAAGTGCTGTTTAACGTATGGAACAAAATCTATTGATAGCTCATCTCATCTCATAAGCCATTGCAATCGCTGTCTAAAGATTATGGACATTTCTAACAAACGTGCAGCTACGGAATTTAATGTGGAATATATCCGCTGCCTATTTGTTTATTGAAATGCAAAGTTGCAGTCGTTTTTTCTTCACTTTTATTTCTTACTTATAAATAAGTACCACTGAAAACCAAATGAAATATATTGAGAAATCGTTTGCATATAATGGGTGTCTTCTGGCAGACATATTCTTTTACAGAGTAAGGAAAGTGCAACATTTTGTTAGTAAGATATTTGAAGTGGATAGGGTTTTCAGCAACTTTTACTTTATTGTTAGTAAGTTCTTTCCGGTGATATATTTAGTGTTTGACTTGGGATAGCATTTAGCAAATGTCTGATCAAAGACATTTTTAGGTGAAGAAAGGATAAATAAAACCTCTTCTTGATGATGATTGGCAATATGAAATTAACAAGAACAAAATTTAACATATAAAACTCGATCCAGCACCTGATGGCCCCAACAGAACGTTCATATTTCATAGTGGCCGCGTTTTGTTTTTCACTGATCAAGAGCAGGTTGAGATTTCCAAAGTCGTTCTGTACATTTGTCTTATCTTCGTTATGATAAGTGAGTTTTGTGACGGGGACCCTTCGGTTGTTAAATAATATTTTATTGCATATTGATGAACAAGCGCATTTTCCCATGTACCTGAACTGTTTTTGGCCGTTCATTCTTTTATCGATCTTTTTTTTTTGTTAAATTCCAGAGAGGAGGTGACCAAGTGTTACTCCAATATGCAACAGCAGTGCAATCTTATCTGGATAATTCATGAAGTAGTATGTTTCTTTTTCTTCAGGAAATATCTGTTTTTGTAAGGATTTCGAATTCGACGGAACTAAATTAAAAATTCCGAAAATTGAATTGTTTCAAATTGAGACATAGATACGAAGCATGACATTTCCTATTAGAATCATGAAACTGCGATTCTGAAAAACGACATGTATTACTGGTGAAGAATGAAAAAGTGTTGAAGGCTTAACAGAATCATCTGCCAAATTTAAAATTGGCAGATGACAAATTTAAAATTGTATTTCTTTAAGCATTATTTCATTTTTTTTTTCTTTTCTTTTTTTTTTTTTTTTTTCTTTTTGACATTCTTTGAGGGATGAAAAAAAACGTTGACATGGAAGACGTCGATCGTTCGCTAACTTTGCTTCATTTGCGTAAGACGTTTAGCGAGTACTGCAGGATGCCATTAAATGGTTCAAAAGATGGAGAACAGAAATTTGATCGTATACTTCCACTCTTCGGAAGGGTAATGAGAATTTGAAGTAGAAATAAATTGGAGTTTTTTTGTTTATTCATTTTAATATCAGATCGAAACGAACAAGATGTGGAAATGTGATTTAATATTCGGAAAGGTTCACGATATGCGGTAGTAGCTCAGTAGTTAGCTCAGCTATAATCTAATTAAAGTAATGAGTGATACAATCATACAGCTTCCGAATTCTGCACCAGCACTATAAAGTATGGAATTAAAAATTTTAAGAATACTGCATAGAATGATTGCATTACGCAAATTTTCGAAATTATTTTTTTGCATGGTCTTACAGGTGATGATAATGTATCCTTCACCAGAAGAAATTGTCGATAAATTCAAAGAACTGTGTCCATTTACGGGTCATCTTTGTCGTCACCTTGTACAAGAAATACGTTTAAGAGCCGCAAATGAATGCACTCAGTTGGCAGCTTCTGCTATCTTAAATTTCCTATTACCAGATGTCGCCGATTGTCGTGGGTGGACGCTATTGAATGCAGCTTGTTACCTTAGTTTTACGTTAGTTTTGACTTCGGTATTGGGAATTTATCTTCACTAATCGATTAGTCGTGATTACTATTATTTAACTTCATTTAAATTTTGCTTTAAAAAGTTGTTATTAGGAATTCGTCATGATTATTTATTTCTTTCACGGGATTTGCTTGAATTTTCTTATCAAAGGAATTTCCAGAAAACAGGAACAGGTCATTGAAGTGATGTGCAAAGCAGCGTTACCTTCTACTTTGGTTAAAGCGCTTTATTTATTTTTCGATCTGCCCTCTCCAATTAATAGAGATCTCACAGTATCCAAACAAAAACTTTTCATAGTTTTCCAAAAAGTAAGTTTTTTTTTGACTGGCCTACATTAAAGCGAAGAAAAAAGAGGGATTCAAGGATTTCATCTAACGAGAAAAGGATTTCACAATATTTCAATGTACTGTCGTGAATGACTTACAGATTTTTTAACCAGGTTTTGAAGAAGTTATGTGAATTCAACTGTGTTAGTGAAGAGCTTACTCGGAAAGATGATTTGTTTCTTCTCTTTGCCGGCGCTTCCTGCGCATGTCCTGCGGAAAATATCGAATGGAGGGAAACTGTATCTCAATTACTTCTAGTGGTAGTTTCAAAAAGCTTATCCTCATCTGTAACGAAATATATTCATGGTATTATTTATCAATCTTCGAAAATTTTATATAATCTAAGTGACGTATTTTTTATAGCGCGAAATTAAAAAATTGCATGAACTGTAAATTTGAAATAAATGTAATAGATGTGCGACAGCACAATGTATAATATTGATTGTGAATTCACTCGAAAGAGGAAGATATCGATCAAACTGTGCTTCTTTTCCAGAATAATAAACCAATGTAATCAATGATTATGATTGTGTTTACATTTTTAAATTTAACTTTCCATAGAAATGATTAATAAGGAGAAAGTGTCTGCAGAAATATAAGTTGAGAAACGGAATTTACTGATGCATTTCTTAGAATGATATTGTATAAATTTTGTTATACTGCAGATAAATAATCCTGGAACTCGTAATTTCTTTACTTACAGATTTTGAAGCTGGTAATTTCTCTGTTTACAGCCAAAAATTGTATATCAGTATTTTTATCAAATATATATAAGGAGGATGAAAACCTGTTGGATCAGGAACGCATTGGAATGTTTATTTGTTTGCTCTCTGTTTTGAAGGACTCTGCGGCCACTGTGAACGTTCTTTTGCAGGATTTTGCTCGTGCTAATGGTTATCTTTTATTACGGGATTTTATTTTGAAATATTCAGAGTAAGTTTTAATTTAAGTAACCTTACGCAAATTTCAGGTTATTTGTCGTTTTTTTTTGTTCATATTACTCTCTAAATTCATAAACGTCTGTAAATTGCTGTGCTTTATTTTAAACTGCTTTGTATTCAGGAACGAAGCAGCGGAAGAAGGTATTAAAAATATTTTATTATTAATAATGAGTATGGCAACATGTGGTGTTGCTGAATTGAAACCGAATTATACACCTGGATTGATTATACTTCCAACTTTTAATCTTCCAGTTCCTTCAAATAATGGTCTTACATTGCGCAATATCGATGCGTTACATCTTCTTTTTCAAATTTTTATACAGGCAAAGTTTTTATAATTTAGAAATTTGTCTCATTTCTTTATCACTTGATGCTCAAAGATTTTCTTTTATTTTCAATAAATTGTTTTTCTAGAGTAAGTTTTTGCTTCCAGTGTAAAAATGGACGAATATGTGAGGCAGTTGTTGATGCTATTCATAATATCTATGCTTCTGATGCCATCAATTACTTTATTGCGGATAAAGAGTGTCCGTTGTCTCAAATGATTGAAAGGATGGGGCCAAAATCCTCGCAAATACAGGTTTTTTCTTTATGAATGTCGTATCTTACTTTCGGAAATACTAATGAAATGAAAGTTTCAGACAAATAGTTCCTATTATTATTTGACATAGATTGTGTAACTTAAGATGCTCATCCTTATTTCACTGCATTATGTTGCGGTATACTTTAAGGGCAATGAAAATGTTTTGATATATTCTTAACAACTCAAAAATACCGTCGGTTTCATTGGAAGAATGGACTCTGCATCTTAGATTAGTTAGGGTGCTAGTTATTGTTTCGTTTCGAAAAGTAATTTTCAATACATAAAATCCTGTTATTTTCACTGGATTACAATATATAGTTGGTTCGTAAATCAAGCTGAAATTCCCTCTATTACTATATATTTTTTATTGAAATTCAATTTTTTTTTAGCAGAAAGTTATGGAACTTGTTGAGTATATCGTGTTGCATTTGAGTCACATTCCATGCAAAGAACTTATTGCATTTAATGTTCTCCTGAAAACAAAGATATCAGATAACAGTCTTGAATGCTGTGTACTTTTTCTACAGAGTGCTTTCAGGTAATTTTCTTTCACTATTTTTGAATGGAGTTAGCTGCCGATTATCTTTTAATAAAAATTTTCCGTCTTCCTTCATTGTTATTTCTGCTGCATGTTCTCTTTGTTCAGAATATTATCTGCCAACTCGCTTCTAAAAGATGCTTTTCGTGAAGTCGGACTTGTTGAATCATTAACTTGGACAATGCTGCATTTCATATCGGCTAACAAAAGTAATATTTCATCTGTTCTTCAAATTTTATAGAAAACAAGGAATTATATAAATAAATGTCAAAAGTTGTTATTTCTCTTACTGTGACCTTTTTCCAGTTCGACCTCTGTGTGAAAGTGAAGGACGAGTTGCTTTGTTGAGCACTGATATACTTTCTCTTCTTGTCAGCAACAATCTTGCTAACGCTTGTAAGTTATTGTGTAATAATCATTTTTTCAATTTCTTAATAGAAGCACTAATTAATTCCAAATTTAGGTGTATTCCGTGAGAGTGCTGGTTCGAAAGCAATCATCGATCTTGTTTGTAGCAACAATGATGAGTGGAGAGCTTCTGCATTGCAGGTAATTTTGTTTCATTGCTTATGACTATAATTTTTGATTTTTGTCCTCTAGAACTATTTCTTCCAGTTCATATTTTTTTACTTTAATTGCAGCTTATGAAGCAGCTTCTGATATCCGGTCAAAGTGAAGAACAGCTCACAGCTCTGCTCCTTGTACTTCATACTCCGACACTTAATAACATATCTTTGAAAACAGTTTTATTGAAAGTAAGATTTCAATAGTCAATTTTGACTGAAAATTTTTTTTGGAACTGAAATGTATGAAGAATTCGGAACCAAAAGTTTTTTATCCCTGATTTCCCTATTTCAGTCTCTTCTCTGTGCTTTACGTGAAAGTCATAAAGTGCGTTTAATGTTTCGACGAAGCGGTGGATACTTATGTTTGATGTCTCTTTTGATCAGTCTCGAGGGGAAGCTAAGTAGTAATGCGGAAGAAACAATGCCGGAAATGTTGCTCACCGAAATTACCAACTTTCTGAGATTTACAGAAATTATTTTCAAAGTGTTGGCAATAAGCATGCGATATGAGCCATCTAACTCAAAATATTTTTCCCATGAGGTGATTTGTTACCTTTAGTTTCTTTACATAATTTTCTAGCTAATTACGTTAAGGTTGTTTTTCCTTTTTTAGTATTTTACCAGTATGAGATCAGTCAGTTTTTTGATAAATTTAGGTGACATGGGATAATTTGCGTGTAGCTTTACGAGTCAGTGGAGCGTTTATGAAAGATAGTAGAAAAATCGATGCGGAGCATGCGATATGGCAAGTTGAACCATCAGAAATTCAAAGCAAAGTTGAAGCTTGTCACAAAGTGTTTGATTTCAATGAACTTTCCAGTGCTAGGTTCGTATTTTAAACTTCAGTGAAAAAGATTTAATTTTTTTTTTTCTGCGATAGGAATTGAAATATGAAAGATAATTTGTATTCCTTTATAGTTCCATGCTGCCGGACAAAATTCCAACATCAATCTTTATTGCTTTGTCGATGGTACGGTTTTTGATCAGTTTGGCTCTTGACAGTTACGAAAAGTAAGTTATATCCAAATTATAAATTTTTGTTTCAAAAATGGCATAAGTGGAAAATGACGAAATCCTATTTTTGATCCGACTGATTTTATAGCATTTTCGTTTCTGCTTTGGTAAAAATTGTGACGTTTAGGCCTGAAGCAATTTGGCCATCAACTTCGGGTCCAGCAGTTGGTGACCAATATGCATCTCTTGCATCTTGGACAGCAGGTGTACTTGTCCATCCTGGTGCACTAATTTCTGTTTTACATCTTCTTCCCGCAATACACTCATCGATATTTGAGGGAAGATCTTGATTACTTGATTAAGGCTCTGTCATTTAACAAATAATCACTTTGAATGTGAATTATAAATTTCAAGCGCAAACAAATATGATGGCCAGTAAGATGGATCATGTTTATCCTTTGTCGAATTTCATAAACTTATGAAAACTTCACGGTGTCAAATTTAATATATAGAAATTAAGTCTGAGACTCAGTAATTATTGCTTTCGCTTTAGTGGACTGCAGCAGCTCAATATTACTGCGCTCTTCTTATCAAGGCGCTTTTGCGACCGGAACGAAACCAGCAAATCATGTGCCAATCTAACATGGCACACAGCATCTTGAAAATTGGCGTTAATGTTTTCAAAAGCGAAAAACATCTCATGCTTGCACCATTTTATTACGTTCTGGAGCGCCTTTCATCACATGCAATAACTCCATCCGATTTAAGGTTAATCTCATTCTTATGGTCGTTTCATTTTTGTCACTAATACTCAAACTTATTATAGATTTCTGGAGTATCTTCAACTTTTTTTGCTTTATTTTAGAATTAAGATTAGAAGTGTATGCGATTGAAATATAATTTTTATGGAGTACCAATTTCTGTGACACTTTTTGGCTGCAGATCCTTTTTGCGTCTTGATATGCCGCTTTGTTGTCGGAATTTGGATGAAACAGAGGGTGAAGAACCAGTGACAAATAATGAGGGTGGTCCTATTCCTATCGCGAGGTAAACCCTTCCTTAGTATTATTGAAGAACGAATTGCTATATGAAGTGAAAAATTAAAATTTTTAAAAATTTTCTTAACTACATTTGTTTAAAATAAATATTTTAAAATAAAAAGAGGAGTGGGTAATAGCTATCAAGTCAATGCTGGAGTCATTTTCATATCTTTTTGTATTGTGGCGTCAGGGTAAAAGCGTTGGTTTCAATGATGACACCACGTGATCATCGAATTGCTCAAAATCCGTCATTTGTGGAATTTGA
This sequence comes from Onchocerca flexuosa, assembly GCA_002249935.1. Classification (NCBI taxonomy): domain Eukaryota; kingdom Metazoa; phylum Nematoda; class Chromadorea; order Rhabditida; family Onchocercidae; genus Onchocerca; species Onchocerca flexuosa. The sequence goes on along the minus strand of KZ269990.1, from coordinate 194,438 downwards.
TATGGCACCTGAAGGTTTCGCATGCCTTGTAATTCCATCTCTAGCACCGCTTTCAACAGATTTCGGAATTGGACATGGTGAGCGGATATTTCCGCCTCTAAATGGGTTAACAATAATGATGTGAGTAATAATGTTTTCATATTCTGAAAACCTTACATTATTTTTAAAATTGTTATTTGCTTTCTCTACAAATCAGTTATTATTAGTGCAATGAATCTGCAATTTTTTTTTTCTCGAATTTCGTTACGCTTACTAAGGTTCTGTCCTGGATGTGAATCTCACATTATTCTAGGTGGCTTTGTGTGGAACAATTCAGTGATAAGAGAATCGATCCGCATCCTATACGTTTACTCACAATTTATCGTTCATTTAATTCATCTAAAAAAGAAGATGGTTTAAAACAGAATCCCTCACTTGTTTGCTTTTCGATGCAGGTAGAATTATTCCGTCAACTATCTTTGGTTTTGCCATTCATTATTTAATCGCTAGCTCAGAATTATAAAATCAAATTCAACTAATTCGAAGCTATTTTCTGCTTCTAACAAATTCATTATAGCTAAGTTCCATCGATCGTTCACTCTTGATTTGTACTGCCGAAAGCGAAACTACGGGTAATGATCTTGAAAAGGAGCGAAATATTGCGGATGAAAATCTTATTCGCATTGCCCTTGGAGACTCAGTATGCGTTGGACAGTGGACTCATATTGCTGTGGTACTAACCAGATCTGTTCTTAAGCACAGCCAGGTAATTGATTTAGCAGCTGCTGTGATCAAGTTTTGCTTCTTTGAAATTCTTATAGTTCATCTTCATCTTGCTTTTTACTTTATATGGATTTCATTTTTTATGAACTTTCTATTTCTATAGACAATCGTTTACATTAATGGCCGGTTGGAAGGAGCTTACAAACTACATTATATCGTCCAGAATGTTGGTGGTGGTGCGGCTCATTTATCTTATGCAAATGGCGTCCATGCGATTATCGGTACACCACCAATCTATCGATCACCAAGCAGGTAGATATTTTCATTTAAATTACTGGTCAGCCATTCTAGTTCTTAAAATTCTTTGAGAAACAAGAGCTTTTTTATTGATTGAGTTTTAAGATTCATTGAAGTCTTTGGACTAAGTATTTTATTTCACAGGTTATGTTTCAAAATTGCCACTTTTGTGTTGGTTGAAGAATCAATGGGTGCAGAAGCAGTGATTCGAATATATGATTTGGAACCTCATTACATTGGGAACTTTCAAGTAGGTTTAAATGAAACTAAAATTGCAACATTATGGGACCAACTTTTATATTATTATATTTAATAACTTATTGAATATTATAGACGGTATCTGGAGATACACCCCTTATTGCGGAGGAGCGTATTTGTTTATCTTTGTCGGCAGTGGCTAATAAGGAAATGAGTGCTTCACAAATTGGTTCAATATATAGCAAAGCAGATAGCGCATTCATTGCACGTTACGTATGTTTACATTGTGCTATTCAAAAAATAATATATTTTGAATAATATTAATATATTGAAGATGATTTATGTTCTTTTCAAAAAGAACTCGTCTACTTAGATGTTTTTTAGGTTGGTGTTTCAATTCATGATCGGAGCACGCCATTACGAGTTCTTCTCAATACGGTTACCCATGCATCAGGACCAGCACGATCTTTTGGAGCAGTACTTCTTGGATACCTTGGTATGCCTTTTTTCTCCTTTTTTATTCATATGAATATATTTTGGAAAAAGAAAGCGGATTAGTTCGATATCATCGCTAATTTGTATGCATCTTTGTTTTTCAGGAATGCGGTTGTTTACACCATGTCCAGTAACTCGACTTCTAGACTGCGTGGGAGGTATTTCTTGTTTGTTTGGTCTCGTAGCAATGGCAACAACATCTCAAGAGTTGTATGCATCATTAAAAGCCTTAACGACTGCTGTAAAGACGGATAAAATTACATCGAAACACTTGATTAATACGAGATCTTATCAGGTAAATCTTTTTCGTCCAGTATTTTCTTTCTCTTGAATTATATATAAAGAATCTCAATGATTTAAAATTAATCAAATTTTTAGATCCTTGCGATGCTTCTGGAAGGAAAAACTGACCTTCTGAATTCACATATTCTTCATTTAATTTTATCATTGGTTGGCACATTGGATACCAGCAAAGATACGTCCGTTATCCCGAATCTTTCGGTTTTTGAAGATATGTTATGCGATTTGGATGTTTGGAAAAACGCTAGTGCCGACCTCAGCAGATTACTTTATGAACATTTCTATGAATTAATCACGGAGTAAGTTAAGATTTCGCTTGCCAAGAATATTATTTTTTTTAGAAGTATTCGATTTTCTTTTTACCCTGTTGTACATGAATAAGAAAGTAACGAACATTTTTTTACAGCCAGAACAGTGAAAACCTAAATATGGTGCGCCGCAGCTCACTACCATCTCGTCTTCTTATCCCACTCTTTGATCATCCGAATCTTATTTTTGCTGTTAATGATATTGTTTTCAATCTTCTTGCTGCACTTTTGCAACCTCCTGCCGACAATTTATTGCTGCTAAAGTAATTTTTAAACTTTTAAGCAGCATGTTCTTGCATTTACATAAAAGAGAATGTTAAGATCATTAAGAACTATCCATTTATTGGCAGCCACTTTTCTGGTGAAAAGGGCAATATTTCAGGCTACTAAAGTTTTTTATCAAATCTATAGTCTGTTCACAAGCGATAGGAAATTAAATCTTTACATTTAACGGATTGGAATTTTATTGACGTTTTTAAATTTTATGATTATGAACTCTTACATTTCATAACTGGAGTCATTTGGGATTTTACAGAGTTGGTCAGTTAATTGCTGCAACCCTTCCTCTACCGGGTTCGGACCAGGATGAAACTTCCTATGCATTTTCGATAACCGATCTGCAAACAGCTCTGTTCAGTAGTAAACATTCGTCACATTTTGATCGATTGCTTTATGATATTTATGTGCGCAATCGTATCCTCAATATAATGGCAAGCACTCTGGCACATTCGAGTGTAAACAATAATTTGTTGTGAGTCATGCCGCAGTGATATCATTTTTGATAGTTTTCAGACACCGTATTTCAGTTGTGTAGTTTAACATGTGATTAATTTTATTGACCAGTTATCCTGAAGTGGTTGATTCTCAAGATTCGTTGTTTAAACACTTTACATATGAAATAAGGCTCGAAATTTATCTAAATCGTTGGTTTTTTTTTTTTTTTTAACATATTTGTCTTTAACGAATTTTTTCTTTTCACGCTTCGCCATTCAGATTTTGTGACCTAGTTGTCAAAATACTTGGTTTCGATTGGGTTTTGGCTCTTTTTACCCCAGGTGCCCATCATACAACAGTTGTACTTGGCCTACGTATTCTTCTTGCGCTGTTGAAACACGATCATCTGATGCAGAAATTCAAGGAAGGCTCAGCAATAGGTGGTTGGTTAACTGATGCAGACTCAATTGTTCGCAACAGAGCTGCGGTAATTTTTTACCATGTTCGTCGAAATTGGTTCTGGGAAGCACATGTATCGAGATCTATATTTAGTTGTCAAATATTTTTATCATGGAATTTATAAAATAAATTGGTCAATAGATGACAGGATCTAATACCTTCATACTCTCATCTCTTTTAATACAGATTGTGGATATTTCAGGTTTTACTTGGTTTTTCGGTAGCAGCTTATGGGGGTAACGTAGGAGCTCATGTTGACATCAATCCAGAACTCTCTGAATGTGGTGGTTTTATAATGCTCGAACACTTACTTCATTATCACTACGAAAAACCGCAATGCTATTTGGCAATGTTGGCATTATTAGTTGGCCAGCCAGTACCCAACATCACGCTTGTGGATAATTTTTCCCTTGATCTCATTTGGTCTCATGTTTTTGGTCTTTCTTTGTCAAGGTTGTTCATTTTCGAAATTAATTGTCTTTTCATCAAATTCACTATACAGATTGAAAGATTTCAATTTCAATCTGAAATATTGAAAAAAATTCCTTTCAAGTTCTGTGTCTGAGGCCGTTTCTGGTATAGAAATTTGTTGTGAAGCAGTTATACCTTTGCTGTCAATGGTTCGAGCTGCAATTCATGCTAGCGTGCGTTTTAGTTTTTTGTTTTGTTTAATTAATTGTCTTCTTTACGGACGCGGTTTCCAAAATATTTTTCAAGTAGGAATAGCAGATGCTTGTTAATTTTGTAGTATTATTATTGTGAAATTTATTCAGGGTGAATCGCCACATAGTGATGATAAATTGGTATATTCTTCTGCGGTGATTCAGATGTTCACTTTCTTATATCAGAACTGTTCCAACTTCTGTAATCTTTGTCACACAGAAGAGTTCGTAACTTATCTATTTTGTGTTCTTGTACCTCTAGATGTCATGGAATCAAGTACAGTCAAAGATGATAATTCTCTTTCGCCACCATTTTACGACATGCATGCTGGTATGGCTTTCATATTTTAATATGTCTATGTGAATAAAAGTAACCTTCTGTTTTATATTTGATCTTTCAGTCCTCGAAGAATGTTGCTGTCGGAATGTTTTGGATCTAATAAAGCGGATTTTGTATGAAGATCTATATCGAAATCATGGTGCCAAACCAGATTCTTTATTAGATGCATTAATCGAGGTTTCCATATCTGTTCGATAGAGATTCCGAATAATTTTACTTTGCTGGTTTTCTTCAAGTGAAAAATGGAAACTGTTTATTCATTGACTCATTATTTTTCCTATAAGCTTTTTTTTTTTCGCTTTTGTAGAACATTCCTGAATATGGTTGCTCTCGTCGATTTTCTACAGTTGTGCTTTCCGAAAATTTATCTTTGTGCATGGAATACATGATTGCTACTGGTAAGCTTTTGAACAAATTATTTGCACAAAATTAGTTCTACACTAATTTAATTCAGTTGTCTATTTTCAGACGTTCTACTAGAGTCTGAAAAAACAAGTACTGCTGCAACTTGCGGAACTTTGGCCGCAACTTCTGCTGTTTTGCATGCAAATTTTGCTTATTTTGCTTCCAGGATTGTTGACTGCGTTTGGAATGGTAGGTGTCAAGAAATTTCTGCACTCTGCTTTCAGATTGCCTTCCTTTCGACCGAAAATTCATTTGAAATTCGACCAAAACTTTTATTGAAATATTCAAGATCGAAGATTTGTAGGAATTTATGTTGGGGAAGCAAGTCGTGTTCTTAGTTTCTTATTCAAAGGACTTGCTCTCACTCGACGTAACGATCCGAAATCAGCATCTTATGATTCTCTTATGCAGTCGCTTGATCGGACCATTTTATATCTCCTGAGTAGACCTATTGACAATGTTAATGGTATGTTATAGCAGTGTTGTTTAACCAGATTTAAGACTTTATACATTCTATCATTAGTGGAATTTGCTCCCAATCTTATTAGCTTCATATTTTTAGATAGTGGTTTTTTTTGAAACGTTACTTAATACTTTAGGTTAGACTAGAAAAGTATTCATATTTTTCTGAAATGTATGCTGCAGAGATACTCAAAATCTCAAAATAATAACTTTTTTTCGCTATTGTTGCTAGTAAATTGCAGTGCAAATGTCGATTTTGAATACGCTCTCGGAAATCATATTGCAACGTAGCGTCGTACTGTCTCCAGCTCACAATGATCCTTTGTTTTTCGGCTCGCTTACGCATCTTTTGTTTATGCTTTCCGTTACACCTGACATTCTTCCAAAAAAAGAAAAATCATCGAATCTTGATCGTGGAAGTGCTCAGGTGAACTTTTGGAAATGACGTTTTCATGCGCAAGAATTTTTTGGCATTTTCTTATTTATTTTTGTTTACTTTTAAGATTTATATTTTAGGTTGCCTTATGTGCTTCACAGGTGTGGAAGGAGGTTTGTGCGATGAAACGAAATCTTTTGGAAGAAGTTTTTCGGAGTAGTTTCGTTACAGAGTTAAATGCAGCACGTTCCTTGTTATCGCATGCTGCTAGTCTCCAGTGGCTGTCATTTGTTGATTCACAGATGAATTCTTCTGCGCCGAAAAGTTCTATGCAATTTCAACAACAAATACAATCGGTGGGTGATGAAAACACTGTTAAGTTGGGAATGTTTAATTTAATTTATTTATGCATAACTTCGAACTTGAGTTGTAATTATTTTTTTTAAGAGGATCACGAAAGTTGCTACCGGTTTGCAACGTTTGGCTACTCGCAAAACACTGAACAGCTCGAATTCAATCTGCAGCCTCACATTTTCGCGACAGCCAAGTATTACTACGGAGGTCAGTCCGCAAATATCCGTTAGTCCGTATATTTATAATTATTAAATTGAGAAAATATAAAAAAATTTTCATATGATTTAGATGATAAACATATACACATGTCACGGACGATTTTACAGGTAGTTCAGATGTGGCTGCGTGTGCATATATCGTTAATTAGAGAACTTGTTCGCACGCAGTGTCTTTGTTATCATGAATGGCATTCGCATGTGCAGAAATGGTGCATGCAAGACTGGCATTCTCTTGAAATGGAATTGATACGGTATATATAAGAGTTCTGGGATTTCGAGGTATGATTTTTTGTGCTCGCATGCATGAAGAAACCGCTTTCTTGTAGGGAGCGCGGAATTTGGGGAGCAGAACTCGGTTCTTCTTTGGACAAATATATGTTAGATATGACTGAAGGGCCTTGTCGCATACGACGGAAATTGATTCCAAATCCAGCTTTCTATCATCATTATCCTTATCGGCCTCATCTTGATTCTCCTGAAGCGGTAATTTTTTAATGCTTTTTCTTCTTTTCACTATTCGTATTTTATAAATGATATTTTAATCTGAATTTTAGTTGCATTTGTCAAAATTTCGGTATTTATGATAATAATATAGCGCACCTATGGCTGTGATGAGTTTCTTTTTTTTTTTTTTTTTTTCAGAAAGCTATGCGTGCTAAAGTAGCGGTATCAAAAGACAGCAAACTGTATTATGCAGCTATAAAGCGACGGCGCGGGAAAATACCGGAACCAAGAATCATCGATTTGTCAGCAGCGGTTTATACCTCATCTGAAGAACGTTCGGATCTGCTTTTCTCTGACATGCAAGGTTTCTAAAATTTTTTTTGCATAAATGAAGAGTAGTTGTTGCTTGATTTAAAATTTTTCTTTGATAATGCGTTTTTAATGAATGAAGAGTAATTGCATTCACTATGAAACAAAAATATTTTTAGATTTCAAAGATTTTAATCTTCGGATGTATCATTTCATATAAAAATACTAAATAATAGTGCTTCAGACAATAACTTACTTACAAAATTGTTATTGTCATCACTGAAATTTTTTTTTATCAGATCAGATGTAGTTTTAGATTTTTTTGAGATGTAAAATGGAGTTTTGAAGAATGATTTTCGTTTAATTAGAGATCAGCACGTCAATGATTCGTCGCGTATCGATCAAGCATGTTTTGAATAAAGACAACGATGAAACGGAATGTGTCGTAAATGAGAAAGGTGTGAATGAAGCAGACGAAGAAAATGTTGAAGAAAATGGTGTTGACGAAGAGCATAATACTGAGCGACAGCAACCAAGAAATGAAGAGAAAAATGGTATTCAAGAAAATGAAGGGATGATTATTAAAACAAAGGATGGAACTATAGAACGAAAAAGAGGACCGGATAATCAGACTTTACTAAGACTTCTGGAACAGGTATCCAAAATTCTTTGCTTAATTATGATTTGTTTTTCTGGAAGTTATTTTCCTGTTTTTTTTTTTTTTTTTCAAATTTTCCGTAAAACATTCTCTGCTTGAAATAATACTCATGCTTGTGCTGCATGAGCAATAAGTTATCAATTTTATCTTTTTACAGGGTGAACAGCTGCATTCTATGTTCCGCTGTGCACGTGTGCAGGGTTTGGATACAAGCGAAGGACTTTTGCTTTTTGGGAAGCAACATTACTATGTTGTTGATGGGTTTACACTTCTGAAAACGAGAGAAATCAGGGACTTGGATTTCCTTCCACAAGAGTAAGTTTTTATATATTATTTGAGGATTTCGGTTTGGTTCCAGAAAAAAAATTTCAGAATAACTTCTCTTCCGCGTCTTCGTTTCATATTTTTTGAAAGTTCTGTCTTCTTATTAAATTAATTCATAAATTTAGATTGCATGATCCTATTGTACCGTATATGGCTTGTGGCACCAACCATCCTGTACGGCGCACTAGATTGTGCAGTAAATTTTCATACAATGATATTCGTGAGGTTCATCGACGTCGCTATCTTCTACAGCCAATTGCCATCGAAGTTTTCTCAGCAGATGGCCGTAATTATTTGTTGGCTTTTCCGAGACGCATGCGTAATCGAGTTTATCAAAAGTTCGTCACTTACATTTCTTCTATCCATCCACTAAAATCTTTATGAACAAAATTGCTTATATATGCAAATGATTCAGGCAGACTCCGTTTTATTTTTTGCAAGAAAACTTAAGTATGCGGCAGTTGATTTAAAATTTCAGAAATTATGTATACATTGTTAAAAAATAGTGATTATTTTAAAATATATGAATAAGTGATAAAGGACTATTTTATCACTCAAACAAAAATTTAGAAAACTGGGCTGTCTTGGTTTTTATTTTCCGTTGCTAATGTTATGATAAAAATTCAATTCATGTTTTTACATTCAGATTTCTATCGTTAGCAAGATCACTGAAAGATAGTGGATCCGAATCTGTAGGAGGACAGAGGTCGACTGCACCAGTGGAACAAACAAGTCGTGTTTCATTATTGACATCTTTCATAGGTATCGATTCATTTGTTTGAAGAAAAAATTCTATTAACAAAAATATAAAAATACTTCAGACTAAGACTAATTCTGAAGACCAAGGATAATGTAGAAGTGTTTTTATTTCATTTCAGGGCAACAATCTGTTACGCATCGTTGGGTACGTGGAGAAATGAGTAATTTCCAGTATCTTATGCATCTGAATACTTTGGCTGGTCGATCTTATAATGATCTTTCTCAATATCCGATATTTCCTTGGATATTACAAGATTACGAGTCGGAGGTTTTTTATTTTCTTTTTTTGTTCAAATAGTTTTTGCAAACAACGAAATCAGTAAATTAATGTTAGCTTTCTTTTCTTTATAATTTCGAACGTTTTTATAGGATCTAAATCTGACAGATCCGCATTCTTTTCGTGATTTGAGTAAGCCAATGGGAGCACAAAATCTAGAACGTTTGGAACAATTTTTGAAAAGATACCGAGAGTGGGATGATCCAACAGGTGAAACGCCTGCATATATGTATGGTACACACTACAGCAGTGCTATGATTGTTGTTTCATATCTTGTGCGTTTGGAACCTTTTACGCAGCAGTTTCTGAAGCTTCAGGTATTTTGTTCTTCTCTGATATGGTTATGAACAGCTTTCTTCATAAGTAATGTTTATTAATTTTCATCAAGTGCTATTAAAATCTTTTACGCACAAAGTTTCAGCATTACAGTTATTTAAAAAATAGCAACAAAATGAAATTTTAGGGTGGTCATTTCGATTTGGCTGATCGAATGTTTCATAGTGTTGGCGATGCATGGCTTAGTGCAAGTCGTAATAACATGGCAGATGTAAAAGAGTTGATCCCTGAATTTTTTTCTCTCCCTGAAATGTTTCTTAATTCAAATCACTTTGATTTTGGCATCAAGCAAAATGGTGTAGCACTGGATGATGTGATACTTCCAGCTTGGGCAAAAGGAGATGCCAGAGAATTTGTACGTATGCATCGGCAGGTGATTTATTGTTTTAATGGAGAAAGCATTTCATTTGTTCATTTTTGATGTGAATACAAGACTACAAGGTGTTCTGGAATTTCCGGCAATTTTTTTCTATATCCGTGTATAATTCTTCAGGCACTGGAATGTGATTATGTATCAGCAAATTTGCATAACTGGATAGATTTGATCTTCGGCTATAAGCAGCGCGGCGATGCTGCAGCTGAAGCGAATAATGTTTATCATCATCTTTTCTATGAAGGGAATGTTGATTTTGATAATATTGAAGATCCATTAACAAGGTATGCATAAACCAGTAAATTGTTTAGATCCAGATTTCCATGTTCCAGTTCCGATTTTAATCTACATCTATTTAGTTATTGAAGCCATATGTAAAAATATACCTGTCTTTTTTAAGAAATGTCCGGATCTCACTTAAAAGCATCCCTAATTTCTGCATTTAGAAGCAAATCATTGTTTTAACTATTCTTGATTGTATTGAACAGTTTTGTATATATTTTATTTAGAAATGCAACTATTGGATTTATCAATAATTTTGGGCAAATTCCATCGCAGTTGTTCAAAAAATCGCATCCACAGAAAAAAGTTACATATACATATACTTATTCATCGAGTCCTGGTGTTACAACACAGCGACTTTTTTATCACTCTTTTGATTCTCTGAAAGTACCAGCACAGCCAATAAAAGGTGATTTTAAAAGATATCTCAGAAGTTTGAGATTTTTAAGTGGGAACATGAAGTTTCAATCCTGCTGACTTGTTGACCTTTCAGAGTTAAAATCTATGGTTGGAACCTTAATTCCAATCGAAAAAGGTGGAGTGCTTGCACTGGAAACTAATCGTGCACTTCTCTTGCCAAATCGTTATATATCTTGGGGTTTTCCTGATAGAAGTATAAGGATTGGTGCTGTTGATAATGATCGGGTAACTTTTATGTCATATCCAGTCTTCAAAAATCTAAGAACTTAGCTTTAAAACATAAGATATTATTGTTTTAGTGATGAGAAGGGAAAATGGAATACGATATTGTGATGGTCCATGCTTGAATAATAAATACAAAATCTTTTCTAGTCAACTTGCATCTATGAGCTATGCGAAAGCGCTGAAATTACTTGTTGTGTATGTGGTGATTCACGGACGATTTTCACCGGTTCCAGTACAGGTAAAGTTTGTGTCTGGGATCTTACCGAACGACATCCTCGCATTCGTTTTCGTCGCACGTTAACAGCACATACGGAGACAATCACTGCACTGGTTGTATGTTCTGCACAAACCTTGCTTGTGAGTGGTAGCCGTGATGGCAGTGCTATTATGTGGCATTTGAGTACATTAACATTTATTCGGCAGTTACGACCACACCCATCTGCAGTGACAGCTATTGCCATCAATGATACGACAGTTAGTTTCCAAAATTAAATCTATTTAAAACCTACGAAATAAATCAATGTGAATTGACCAAAATTCATTTACTACTTGAATTGCAGGGAGACATTGTTACAGCATCGGGATCGATTGTGTTCCTTTGGTCAATCAATGGACGGCTTCTCTCTGTAGTTGATAGTATTGACATAGCTTCGTTTGATCAATTCCCTAATGTCATTTTATCACTGGCATTTTCTACGGTGATTGATACTTTTTTAATTCTCATTTGCAACCACAATATAATGCATCTCTAATTAACATTATGATATTAGTAACTGAATTCAACTTTGTAGCTGTATGAATGGGATCCAGAAAATGTGATTATGTGTGGCGGCAGTGACGGCATTGTGCGAATATACTGTATGGAGTTTGTAAGAAATGAGAGTAACTTAGATTCAAGATCAAGCCGATTACCAGCGTATGTTTAATGCTTTTTCAAAAAATTCAACTTGTCAATTTCAAAATTTGTTTCTTTCAAGATGGTGTTTTCTATATTATCAGGTTTTTTATCGACTCTTTCGATTATAAAAGAAAAAAAAAACATTTAAGAATATTGCAAACAAACATAAACAGCGCGACTGCTTTACAACAGCGCGTTGAACGACAACGACAACGCTTACAGTTATTATCATCAGCAGTAAGTTCGTCGGATACTCCCTCTGCTGGAAGTCAAACTGGTTCACCAGAGCTACTTTTCGGTCCTGCTATTAATTCGTATGATGTCGATGGAAAGTTGGATTGTGGCTGGGTTAGTTGATTTCACATTTTTAAGGTGTAGGTATTGTTGAATATTTTTCAAAGTATTTCATTGTTTTGGAACTTAAATAAAATCTTGTTTCAGAAGTGGCAAGAAAGTGAAGCTTCTCATTCGGAAAAATCGGTTTGGAAGAAATTATTGGTACCGAAGTTTTCATTGACAACTCATACAGCTTTTAATCGTAAAGACAACCCACATCCTGCCGCAATTACAGCTATCACACCGTCGAGGTTTGCAGAAATTCGTGCTTTTTTAAATTTATAATTTGTATTTTCGTCAATTGCAGAGATCACCGAACTCTGTTTGTTGGGGATAGCATTGGTCGCGTTTGGAGCTGGCAGATTGGTGATGAAATTGGTGCCCGTGCGGATCATTGGGTACAAGATCCGAGTAGAAATTCATGCACACAGTGCATGCAAAAATTCTCGCTTGCTGAAAGACGGCATCACTGTCGAAATTGTGGGCATATTTTTTGCAGTCGGTAATTTAAATCTTATGTAATTCCTTTTTTTATTGCAAGCTTTGGAAAATGAATTTTTAAGTAATGATATAATATCTTCATGTAATGTTTAGTAAATCATTGCCTACTTAATGTATCTCAGATATATGTTTATGTAATCTCATGAACTGTGCCGGATTTAAAGTCCTTTTTTAAAATTGTAATCCGTTCCAGGTGTAGTCGATTTGAAACCGATATAAAACACATGAAAATCTCGAAGCCAGTACGTGTTTGTCAGAATTGTTTCTTGCGTTTGAAGGCAGAAGGAATATCCTGAAAAGGAGACATGAAAAAAAAAGGACTTTCTTCCTTTTCTTTGTCTCCGGTGGCATGTTATATTTGCTAGCTTATTTAAAATATTTGTTAGCAAATGGCAGCTTTTTAAGAATTTTATCTTTGATCTCATTCGTTGTGACGTAACTTTTTTCTTGTGATCTAGTTGTTCATTTTCATTTCTTAACATAATCATTTTTTTGTGTAATAAACTGATTTCGCTACAAACTACTGCAAATATCTAGTTTATTCATGACAGGATCCACAGCAGTATCCGAACGGAATGTTTAAGTTAAAAGCAAGGAATATACAAGTTTTATATGGAAAAGAGTGAAATATTGTCTTAAATTGAATGCTGATTACACTACATTGAAATTTATGTTTTGTCATCTAGCTTATTAGATGAAATCATTATTGTTCTTGGGATAAAGATATGCCAAATCACTTCTGGCTCTTTCAGTTTTGGAATATTAGGAATACCACGGTCAAATGTACGTAAATACATTCATATCAGTATGTTAAGTTTTTTGACTGAGATTTTGTTCCGTGGTATATTGTACTTATATTTAGTACTGATACCTGACTTTTTCATATTATGTTTTTCCTATGTCTATTTCTGATGTTGGTTATTAAGCTCTTCCATTTCATGTTCTAATAAACTTTGCTTCGAATTCCGTTGTAAAGGAAAGAAGCAATAAGATGAAAAGTTGGGAGCTGGAAAATGAATAAGTTTTCCGGAGGTGGGGTTCATAGGTTGTTCTTCATTTATGTTTTGTTAGGTTGGTTCCCATCACAGATCCAAATTAGTAGCGTATCGAAGCATGCGGATATTGCACGAAAATGCGCTTCTTTTGTATGGATTCTTACTACAGTGAACTACAACATACTAAAACGCTATGTAAGACTTGACACTGCAAACATCATTGATGTTCCTTAAATGAATAACTTGGATGGTAAACAAGGCAAAATCAAAAATCAGTTCTGAGTCGCCGGTTGTGCATCGTCAATAATATCTGCACAGCTTTCTCATGAACTGCTACAAATAAAACTTTGCAGTGGATAGTGGAAGTAAAAGCATCCGTAACATAGCAGAAAGGCCGAGATGGGATAGGGATTTTCATAAAATTCCAGGAATGTGTTGCAGGGCTACCGTTGTTGTTCGTTATGGTGTCGATTAGAACATTGTGATTTGCCGATGCTGGTGAGGAGGTTTTGTAGGTGTGTACATGGTGGCTAGTAATTGGTAAGGAACTGGTAGACTGGTAGTAACTGTGTCCTGCTACTCTTTTAGCATACATAATCTAACAGCAGTGTAGCGTTTGATGTAATCGGCGCGAGCGATTGTTTAGCAGCGTTGCGAGTGATTATTTTACTATGAGTAGAAATTAATAATTATCCATTTCGCATTGGTGGCTTCGTTGCTGATCTATGTTTTTAAAATTTAGTTATTTCATTTGAAGCTTCTAAAGCATAGACAGGAACACTCAGTTGAAATGGCATTGAAACGGATTCAGAAAGTAAGTGTTTCTGATATGCATTACATTTAAAAGAAAAATAAAATTTCGTAATTTTGTTGAATGAATGATAGAACGATTCTGTATTGTTTGATGCATCAGCTTTTTGTTCTTTCCTGTTGATCCACTGGTTTTTAATAGTACAATTCAAGGAATGGACTTAGAGGCTTATACTTCTTAAGATTGTTTTTCTCGTAATTTATAGATAATTGATTCTAGGAATTGCAAGATTTGGGCAGAGATCCACCGGCACAGTGTAGTGCAGGACCAGTTGGTGATGATCTTTTTCACTGGCAGGCTACTATAATGGGTCCACCAGAATCACCATATCAAGGTGGTGTGTTTTTCCTGACCATTCATTTTCCGACGGATTATCCATTTAAACCACCAAAGGTAAGAACCAAGGAGACATTATTGACTTCACATAATGCTTTAATTTTTGTTTGTTTTCCACTTATGAGTATGAAAAAGTCTAAGTATTTTAGCGTGAATTTTCTTTAGGAAATGGGGAAGCTTTATTATTGCGTGCATTTTCATGTCTTTGTATCTTTTGTCTTCCATCGATTTCTTTCCTCTTGGCATTTTTAAACAGCTTTATATAAATTTCGGAATATAGTCTGTCTAGCTAGCATCCCGGAATCTCTCTAGTTTGCTGTATTAAACTTCCAACTCTTTTGTTTCTTGAGCGTTATGATTTTTGCCAGATATTTTTATTTTACATTTGATACCAGCAAATATCACGTAAATCGTCTGTGTTTATTTCCCTTGCTCTCACCTTGTCTACTATCCTTGATGGGATTGTAGTATTTTTGATGGAAACGGGAAAAACATTCGTCTTGAAAGAGCAAACAAAGAAACGGCAGTGATTATTTAATACCTTTTCTAATCAGAATATTTTGCCCAGTACTTTATGTTGGTACTTTTATGAAGTTTTGCAAGAGTGCTTTGATCCATATTTGTATCCATTGCTGTGATTTTTGCAGGTAGCGTTTACAACTCGCATTTATCATCCCAATATCAACAGTAATGGTAGTATCTGTCTAGATATTTTGCGTTCTCAGTGGTCACCAGCTCTCACAATTTCAAAAGGTATTATTTTCTTTCGCGTATATTGTACATGAATTGAATGTGCTTACTTTACCTATCCGTTCCTTAGATCTTGAATAGGTCTCTGAAATGATTAATAATAATTATGGTGGAGTGTTGCTGTAGAAGTAGAAAAGGAACATATTGATCACCTCCATCCATCCCAAAGTCTGTGCATCAAACTATTTAGCTAGGCTGAGTGATGAATTCATCTTACCCGAAACTTCGAGAGCATAATGATTCATTCTTACCCTTGGAGCTGTGTTCCCGGTTCATTCAAAGGTTCATCATCATGACATGATTACCGCGTCAAGTTTTTCTTAAGGCTCTGACATGTGATTTAAATCTTATTATGTGTAGTTGCAGTATTGTTGTCAATTTGCTCGCTGTTATGTGACCCGAATCCTGATGATCCATTGGTGCCTGAGATTGCACGCATTTACAAAACAGATCGAGAACGGTACAATCAACTAGCTCGTGAATGGACCCAAAAATACGCGATGTGATAAAATAGAGCATATATATGAGGTTGCAAGTTGATGCATTACGTTGCCTTATTGAGCAAGGTAAAGCATCTACATGCCTTCTCTAAATAAACGACATTTTCACCGTTACATTAATTATTTGAACAATTTTCTAATTTTATATGTTTTAGAAATCTTGCCTTTAAATTTTTTTTCGAAAATAAATAGATTAGTTTGGTCCATTTTATTTTATTAAGCATTTAAACTTTCAAAATAATGTACAACAGCACAGTCCTGCCATTTTTCCCTTTTCTTGCAGCACTGTCCTATCTTTTTCTAAACATAGCTGTGAATGCTGTGCATAACAAAAAAAATTTTTATTTTTTATCGACGATCTGTATTGTGTAGTATGAATTCTCTTTCTTCCCTTTTTCCTGTTATCCTCTTTTATATTTTTCTTCATCCTGAATACATCTAGTTCAAGTGTTTTTTTTTTTTTTGTGTTTTTTTTTTTTTTTGAGTTTGTCATTTTGTTCATTTTGTGGACTTTGATGACTTTATGCTCCTTATTTGTTCTTTTTGTTTCTCTTGTAGCAATCTATGCTGCATATAAGTGGTCACACAAACTTAAATATCATTTATTCATTTGCGTATAAAAATTTAAAAGGATGTTTTATTCTTGTTTTTTTTTTCTCTATTCACCATATTTTGTTGTCAAGAACGCAGCATGGTATTTTTGCTGTGGAAATCTGCTTTTTTTATTTCTTTTTTTTTTTTTTTTTTAGTGGAATAAGATTTTGACAATACCCACGAAGTCTTTTGAACTTAGTATTCAAGCGTAACTGAGTTTTAATTCAAGAGACAAAGGAAACTGGGAAATAGTTGGTATGCAAATGACTAAAGCAGCGCCAACTTCATCGTGGGTGATATCATTGAACTTCGTGTTCTAGTGAGTAGAGTTGCTAGATTGCGTCTGGAGATTTGAAGATACCATTCACATTTTGCTCATCTATCGTTCCCGCTATGGGAATTTTTCAGAATTAATGCTTGTTAAATATTCGAGGACTAGGATACCTGGTTAGGGGAATGGTTGGGATAGCATATGGATTTTTTTCAGATACATTCTGGTATTGGTATTCATTTGTGTAATCTCAGCGTCTTCAGTTTCAGAAGTGTAGATTTTTGGTTCCCATATTTAAATCTTTTATTCAAGCTTCTATCAACGCAGTCATCCGCATTAGAAAATATCGCCGATGTTCGCAATATGGCAAACAAAACTGAAAACGATTCTGAAGCCGACGTACAAGCAGTTGGAAGCGAATCATGTGTCTATTATGTAAATTTCCCGGATTTATTGAATTAAAATGATAGTTTTGGAATTAGTTGTTGATTTTATTGCTGATGATTATGTAGAAGATCTTCGTAGGACACTGGAAGGATTGAATACATATTCCGGACGAAACCCAGAATGGGATATTATAGATAAAATGTGAACTAAGACAGGTATTTTCTGAGAAAAGCAACAATCTTGATTTTGTATATAATTATATATATATATATATGATTTTGTGTATGAGATACGTCATTAATATTTCGTTGTCCAGATTAAATGGATGGATGTGGAGGGTGTTGAATACGCAGTTGTGATGCAAAATGAAAATGGGCCGTGTCCGTTACTGGCTGTTATCAACGTGCTTCTTTTGCGAGGTCATATTTCATTGCTTTGTAATTTTTTCTAAAATCTGTAATTACAATTAATATTGACTTCTATGATAAGTAATTAAGATAAGGAAAATAAGATAAAAGTTTCATGGAACAGAATGAAAAAAATATATGAGTCAATCCAGCTCTTCGTCATTCTAAAACGAAAACGGATGAAATCTGCTTAATTGCTGAAAATATTGTCTGCAATTCCATATATTTGCAGGACAAATTGCCTTGCCACGTGGTTCTACAGAGGTTAGTGAAAAGAAATTACTGCAATTTGTTGCTGATTGCATACTTCGTCTCAAACCCAAAGTTAGTATCTAAATGTCTTTGTGCTGTTTTATATTAAAATCTTACAGTTAAATTATTAATGTTGCTGTGTGCAATACTAGCTCATCCCATATCACTTTAGGTGTTTTACTCAATAGCGTTGTCTCTGCAATATTATTACAGCTGTTGTGTTACTTGAATACAAAACTTGAATTAAACCGACAGTTTTTCTTACCCTTCATCATATCATCTTCAAGAATAAATGTTAAGCATACAAATTAACTTAAAATTGTCAGTGCTGCTTAGGAAATTGATGAAATTTTAGGAAATTGCATGCGCTATTCCAAATAATCTAAGTAGCTCAAGCATTCTGCTTCTTCCATTCCTACCAAATTTTTATAATATCCACCAACAATATTTCCTAAAATGATACAGTTCTGTAATATATGAATGTTTCAGCAACGCCTGAGATAACATCAATGAATTTTTGCGAAATATTTGCACTTAAATTTTCTCTCACTTCAATATTGACATTTTATGGTATGCATTTTTAGCAGTCAACAAATTGAGTCTTTGTGTTCCATTTTAGGACATCGATGAAGCTGAACTACCGAATTATGAGCAAAATGTATCTGACGTGCTCGCTTTAATACCTTCTTTACCTAAGGGCCTCGATGTGAATATTCATTTTACTGGGTATGTTACCTGCTTCTCTTATTCATTTTTACACTGAATAATTTAAAAATTTCTGCTACGTTGATAATTTGTAACAAAGAAATTCATTGAATAGCCAGTAATCTGACATTTTATAGAGTAAAGAGATTTGAATATACGCCAGCATGCGCACTGTTTGATATTTTGAATATACCACTAGTTCACGGATGGATTATTGACCAATCTGATCAGGAATTATGTATGTTAACTTTTCACCTCTTTCCCAAAATTCCTCTTGCAGAATTATAATAATTCTGTTTTCATTCCAAGTAATGCTGAAATTATTGTTGAGAATAGATAACAAAAATTGTTGCTGTCTCTGCTCTGTTTAAATGGTATCTGCTTTCAGCAGTCTGCTGGCAGCATCTGTAATTTATGAAACAGCTTTCTTGACAAATTAAAAAATTAGTTTGCAGAAAACATGTTTGTAAAAGTAAGGTGCGCTCATATAAAAGAAAAATCAACTGGTCTCTTTACTTTTTTGCAACTATGTTTTGAATTTGCTTGTTTGAAAGATGAATGTTAGATTTTGTTGGTGTTTTTAGTATGACTGTGTTTGATAATTAGGAGTTAAGCGCCTATGTTGCTATCACTATTACTTGATTACAAGTATTCAGCTGGTCTCTTTTATGACTATGTTTTGCAGTTGTTTGTTCCTGTGCTTGGAAAGAAATTTTCCCATTTTTTCAGTGAAATTGGTGGATGGATTAAGTTATAATCGAATAGTGGAGAAAATTGTTAGCACCAACAATGAATCTGAAAATTATATGTTAAGAAATTTCCTAGATTCGAGTGCATCTCAGTTAACAACACAGGGTATTTCCGAACTTCTGTCAAATCTTAATGATGGTGAAATCGCTGTGCTTTTCCGAAATAATCATTTCCAAACACTAGCGAAGCAAAAGGTTTATGATATTCATGTATTGAGAAATTGCATGCTTCTGACTCTTTTTTAGAATTTTCCTATTATTTTACTTCATTCTTTATTTATTCTTAATTTTTGCACATATTATTCCTCATTTCTTATAGAATATTCTATTTCCAGGATGCGCTTTATGTTTTAGTTACTGATATGGGATTTCTCAGTGAATCTACGGTTGTGTGGGAAACATTGGATTGTGTTGATGGGAATTCTACCTTTGTCAATGCAGCTTTCAACACTTCGCATAAATCGATCATCCTTGCCAACGAGAGTGCTGAGTAAGTTCAGATTTTTTATTTAAACAGTGATTTGCTGTTTTGTGTATGATGTTCTGTCTTGTTCGATTTGTGTTAAATAATTGAATGCTTAATCTCTAAAGGTTCTTTATAATGTTTGTTAACATGTTAAAAATTTGTTTAGCTAATGTAAATTAGAATAATTTACGTCCCTTTCATTTCAAATATTTTTTTAGCGGTCACCACAGATTTATCGCAGATGTATTAGAACATAATCTTAAAGTAATTTTGGATCACAGACATATTGGAGTTTACGAATCTTCAAGGCAGCTATCTTCAAAGCTCATCGTTCTTTTCTCTCGCCCAGCTTAATTCAACACTTCTAGAAATGACTGACTTTTTTCAGTTACTTGTTGGCTCTCTCCATACAAGAAGCCGAAAAAGAAAGTATGCCAAATCGAAGCACGTAAACGTTCCCTTCTTTTTTCTTTCTTGAATAGATTTTTTAATCTCTTTCTTTTTCTAACAGTGCGTTGTTAAGGTTTCAAGTTTGTTAGATTTTCAGAATTGCAGTTGCCATTTGATTTGTTGAGCTGCATTTATAATAAATAATCTGAATTCAGTTGTTTCTCATGTTTTTTAATTCCGTCAATGTGCTTAAGAGGATTTTTTTTTTCTCTCTGGCAGGAAATATTTTTAGGCACATGAACGAAATAGGCTTGTCGGCTGAAGAGCATGATGTGCAACGCGAAGTTCCACAAGTACGTGCACTATCGACCCAAGCTGTTCGACCGTGCAAAAATTACAACGTTCGTTTGTTTTAATGTTTTTCTCTGTTGTCTGGAAATTTTTCATTACTTCGATCCTCTGCATAAATTGTTTGCAGTGTTTGATATTGTGAATCAGTGGTCGTTAGTGGAAAAATGTCAGAGTCTCTTAAAAGAGCTTAATTGGAATACCTTCAATTCGTTGCCTTATCAGAGATTGAGTAACTTAAAGTGGCGCGCCTTTGATTTTTTTCCGACATTTTCGCGAAGCTGCCAATTATTTTAATATTCTGTTTGTATCAATATCCAAATCTATTTACTGAGGAAGAAATCATAAATTTTTGTACTGAAAGATAATAAATTTTTGTGACAACTCACTAGTCATATGCTGTTGTAAATTTTGCAAATTTTATTTCTCCTTGAAGTTTTAATTTTTCTGTCTCTTGGTAAATATGTAGTATCTATCTGTGATTTTCTAACTTTTTCTTTTTTCGCCCCATTTGCAGAAATGGTGCAGTGTCATATTGTTTTTATTTATCGTTATCTACTGGTGTCTAGAATATTGCGACTTTGGATAGCAAATATCTGAGATATATCGGTATCATTATTCCAGAAATTAACATGATTTCACTTGTATAAGCATCAGATTCATGTGCTGGGTAATAGAAAATAAATAAAAATTTTTTGTTCACCAGCTCATAAATTTAAATAAATATGTGTATATTTGTATAATTGAAAGGACATTGCGTCTTTTTTCTTAAGAGATTTCTTATACATTTCTGTCTTTTGTTTCTATATTTCTTATTTTATTAATATATAATTGCGCTTTAGGCTCGAAAACTAAGTGGTTCTAAATGTTGTGCTTTTGTTTTTGCAAAACCTCTCTTCCTCAATATATTTTTTTTTTTTTTGCAGTTATGAAGTTTGAATTTCCTTTTCAGTTTCGAACTCTCTATTTTTTTATTATTTAGACAAATTCAGACATTTTTTTTTTCTTTTTTATTGGAAACATGAATAAAATGAATCAGCAAACGTCGAGCTTTTCAATCTTTATTCGTCTTCGGGACTGTTATTCCGGTTTGCTTTACACTCAGCTTATAAACGGTGAGAGAACGATCTAAGAATAACTTAGCAAGAAAGTTGAAAACACTTTGGTGTACACGTTCTTTTTTTTTCCAAATTTGTTACATTATCATTATGGACTAGATATAAGGATTGAATTAGTAGTGAATAAGATCCATATTTAACTTTAAAGATGAGATTTCATACTTTTGGAATAAGTAGAAATTCAGATCGCGTTGTTGGACATCTGCTTACTGACTGGGATTTCTCAGACGAAGTGAGGTATTTTTCCCGACAATGGCAGTGAAGTTTGTTTCCTTTACAACTTTCGTTGATCCATTGTTCTGGGATGAATTGGGCATGCGAAAGTTAAATGACTGGAAATTGGACGAACAACCGCATTCAATCACTGCCACGTATTGCAACCGTAATAGATTTTCCTTTGAGTTTAATTTTTTATTTCAAAGAAAATCTGTGTAAATAATTGGTTTGTGCATACACGTTGATCGATGAGCTGAGTGGGTTTTCGACAGTCTTTTAATGGTTTACTGCAGATTTTCAGAACAAAATTATCTATAGCGAATTGAGCTTTTCACTTTTATTGTATGAAAAAGATTACTTGATTGTTTGTTTTCAAACAACAATACTGATTTAATTTACATCTTAGTTATCTAGAAGTGCTCGAAGTTTCTTTCGTAGTACAGGGGTCTCTGCAAGATTACATTTGGGTCACTATATAACAAAATAAGGAGAAGGAGGAGTATGTCTACAACCTGTGCATCATATATTAAACGTTACAATTGTTTTTTGCATAATAGGATACAGTTAGGAATTAAATCTTCTATACTGTTTTGTAAGACTCATTAATTGTTCTGTAATGAGCTTTTAATTCGGAACATAATTTTTCATATAAGAGTTAGCCGTTTACTTTTATAGTATTCTGCTGCATGTAAGAGGCCTATTTATATGGAATACTTGTGTTGAGTTAGCAGTAATATCGCAGTGTTACATGTAATAATAGTCTACGGAAGGTTAAGAAACGATTTTATTAGGTGATCGAGTTTACCTATCTTGCTTTTTCAGTATTCAGTCGCTAATTTGTCGAAGTTTGAATGAAATTAATCTGTTTTTATTTGCTCAGGTTTGCGTATTTTTCTAGTAATCAGTGTTACAGAAGACCCAGGGACATCAAGTACAAGGTTATCCATATCGTTTGATGCATTTCTGGTAAAATCAGAGTGGAACAAAAACGTGGTTTCTGTAAATGGATCAGTGCTTGCTGTAAATACTTATGAAACATTCAAAAATCTTGACAGGAAACAGATCTTGTGTTGTACTGCGGAAAAGGTCGATTTTTTTACTCCTTATGTCTTTTTCCTTTTTTCTTTTTTTTAAATTTCTGAATATTCTTTTCATTTATCAATTTGAACATACTAGATATTGATTTTTCTCTTATTCATTTTCTATTTTAGTTTTTCTCCAGGTTCATTATTCATTTAGATACTTTCACATATAGGTAATGCTTTTGGTATTAAGCAGCTGAAATTATTTTCGACATAAAATTTCGAATACAGTTAGATCATTTTTCTTAAATTCATATTTGCAGGTGAAGAAATGTATCGAATCGTTGGATTGGCTTCAAAAGCCATCATTATTGAATACATTTTATCTTACGGTTTATCCAGTTCGTTTTTTTTTTTCTCATTTTTCTGTCATATTCCATCAACTGTTTTCGAGAATTTTAATTGCTTCAAAATCTTTGGACTTTCATTTATGATAGTTGTTTAAATTGTTGTTGAAATCACAATCCGTTGCAGGATTTAAAAAAATACACTTTCCGGTATTGGAATTGTATTCCTGCACTCCTTTATCCGCAAGCAGTAAGGATGTTATCAAATCCTACTCAGCTTTCGGCTGAACTGGCGTCTTTGATTCAAGTTTTCATTGCATTACATCATAATGAACCATTTTTGTTGGTTGGTAAGACGCCGACTCCCTTGTCATCAATACTTTCAAATAATTTCGAATGGAGCAATGACATCCATGTCGTTTATCCAGATCCATCGACCTTGGTAGCTGTTCCTGGGTGGCCGTTGAGGAATCTTTTAGCGGCGATAGCTTACATTCGGTACGTAGAACTTGATTCAGCCCTACAAAAAACCAACATTATTCTTTAACGCTCATGGTACTGGAATCATTCCTTTCCAGCAAGGATCTGCAAAATGCCAAGTTTGTTTGTTATCGAAGTGGTGGTGTTCCAAGTGTCATTATTCATCTCGGTTGGGAAGCGGATGATAATCTGAGCACTGCCGCAGTTGGATGGGAAAGAGTGAGAGGTTCACTTTCTCCTGCATTTATCGATCTACGTAGTAGCCTAGATCCGCTAAAGTGAGTCATGGTTTCGTCGCTCAGACTAACGACTTTAAATATGAATTCTAACAAAATTTCATAGTGATATTGTTCAAATCAACCCATCCAACATTAGGCATGTTTTAATCTTGATTGATAATACAAGTCGTGAAAGTGGATATAATATGAAAGCAAGGAGGTTAAGGAAGTGCAAAAGCATATAACTGACTGTGGGATGACTAAAAGTTGTATGAAACCTGAACGTATGATTTATTTGTAAACATATTCTTCATTTTACATTTCAGCAGACTTCACATTTGAATGTATTTACTCTTCGCATCTTCTCTATATTTTTCTTTTTGTATATCTTGAGAAAAGTTGGTTGTAAAAGTCAAAGAAATCAAATTTGAATGAACACTTCTAAATTGAAATGAATGTATGATCAAAGAAGGGGAGATATAAGGAATACGAAAGAGAGTTTTGATCCTCCTGAATTTTTAGTCATCTTAATTATGAATGTAATTTAATTAGTGATATTTCGGAAACTTTTTCTTATTTCAGATTAATGGAATTTAGTGCTGAGCTAAATTTGCGTCTGATACGATGGCGTTTGGTACCCAATATCGATCTTCAGCGTTTTGCCAATTTGAAATGCTTAATCTTAGGTGCCGGTACTTTAGGTTGTAATGTGACACGTTCACTTCTTGGTTGGGGTGTTAAAAATTTCACATTCGTTGATAATGCTCGCATATCCTACAGTAATGTCGTAAGGTCTGTTATTATTATTTTTTTTTTGCTTTAACCTTGACATAAATTGCATTGAAGCCGTGTCTTTTAATGGAATATTAAATATAAAAGTCGCGTTGATTATTTAATCAAACCTAATGACGTTAAATTACTATACACATATAGTTTCCTTGCGTAAAAATCCGAGTTTTATAAAATTATTGATATTTGTATTTCAATCCGTATAATTTTTCCAGACAGTCGCTTTTTGGTTTTGTTGATGCTACGAATGGAGGGAAATTAAAAGCTGTTACAGCTGCGGAAGGCCTCCGGAAAATAAATCCATTAATAAATGCTGAAGGCGTATGCATGAAAATACCAATGCCAGGTCATAGCGTCTCAGAACAAGGTCCCTTTTTTGAGATTGCGGGATATATAACGAATTCAATATATGTCTTTATCATTAGTTCACAGCAATTTACTTTTATATGTTGCTACAGAGGAGAAAGAAGTTGAGAGAGCCGTGAAATATCTGGAAGACTTGATAAAGCAACATGACGTTACGTTTTTACTACTTGACAGTAGAGAAGCAAGATGGTTGCCAACACTTTTAGCAACTTTCCATTCCAAGGTTTGTTCCTTTCAATTCCATTTATATTTTAGTATTTAGACTTTTTTGATTATGCTAGGCTAAATTTATTTTCAAGCTTTCAGTTTGGAATTTTCAACTTAATTCTGTTTGTGATGATGATTTTAGTTGGCAATTAGTGTTGCACTTGGTTTCGATTGTTTTGTTGTAATTCGTCACGGCGTTTCTGATGATGAAACCAGTGAAGATTACGAACAATCACAAAGTGATCTCAACACTATTCCTGGTTCTCAGTTAGGTTGTTACTTCTGTAATGATGTTACGGCACCCGGTAATTCTTCTGTTGATAGAACTATGGACCAACAGTGCACGGTAAACTTTCATTGTTTTCATTAGTCACATCAGTTTTTTCTGTCGAAGAGAAATAACGCTTAACAAACTCATTTTGTCCAAGAAGTAAAAGTCAATTGATCATTTATGAATGAGTTTCTGTCAATCTTACTCAAAAATTTGATTTATTATTCAGTGTAATATACTCTAAGAAAAGAATCGAATAAAATATTTGTTGTTTTTCCAAAAAATTTTATTTCAGGTCAGTCGTGCAGGTATATCCTTAGCCGCTTCTGGTGCAGCCGTTGAATTATTCGCCGCAGTTGCCCAACATCCTAAGTTGGGAGGCTCTCCTGCTCGTCTTGGGGAAAATGACGAGTCAACAACTGTTCTTGGTGCAACACCACATCAGATCAGATCTTTCCTCTCAAGATTTACGCAGGTGAAACATTTTTTGGCAAGGTTGTTGGTGAGCGCTTTAACGCTGTAATCTTCAGCCTATAACTAAAATTTGTTATCCTTAGTGGAAACTGCTTGCAGATGACTCCAGCGGTCAAACGTTTTGAGCGTTGTGTCGCTTGTGGAGCCGCCGTACAGGCTGCATATCGCTCTGATGGTTTTCAATTCTTGCTAAAGGTTTTCAATAGCCCGGTTTATTTGGAACTAATTTCCGGACTAGATCAGCTGCAAGCTACTGCAACAGAAATGGATCTCAGAGAATTCGACGACAATGAGAGTGTTTCATCTATCTGATAAACTTTAAGTAGTTTCGATTCGTTTGTTGTTTTGCTCCTTTTGGTGTATGATTTTCGTGTTTTTATTATCATTACTATAATGTTAAATTGGTTGGGATGAATTTCTGCCCTCCTTTCTTACATTTCCCATAAAAGAAATATGGAACAATCCAAGTTATTTTGAAGATTATGTTCAACACCATAACATACTACACATGGCTAAATGGTATCCACGAAAGAGAAGGTAACTGACTGTCTGCAGCCTTCCAGGTATTGCATGGAAGTGGTGGACCGAACTAATGATATAGCAAAGATAGAAAGTCAAACACCTAGCGGTTTCTGTAAGTTTGAAGACATCGCAGTGATCGTATTTTGGTGACTTGGCCTTTCTGCATAATTTTTGATGGAGAGTTATGACCACAATAACGGCTGCTTATTCGTTTGAATGATAACAAAGAACAACTTTTGTGATCCGGGAATGATTTTATTTTCTGAAATTGTAATTTTTCGGCTGTCTCGACCCCGATAATTATCAATGTCTATTACAATTTTTAGATACTTTGTATTTAGGATGCAATCCGGCAAATTGTGGTCAAAATTTGTTTTGACTTCTGTTCTAGACTTGTTTTGTCGTTTTATAAGGCCGGTTTTGCTTATTTTATTCCTTCCGAAATTCAGTCAAATTGGTTGCCCCCTTATTAGAGTTGACTTATAATTTAGGACATCTCACATATTTATCAACAAAAAATTTGACTTCCTTACTAGTTGCAAGGTTCGGTAATATGTTTCCAAATAATTATATTTATGGTCAGAATGAGGAAGAAGAACTGAGCAGCACAATTTTTACCTCGAAAATCATTTGGCTGCATAGAATACGGACAAACAGAATAACATACAAACATATAGATCGTAGTGAAAAACATGAATGCAGATTTATTTTAGGAAAGAATCGTGTATAACAGGAACTGTGCATATATCAAGAAATGTGTTGATTCCTGAATTTCGCATAACGCTCCAGTTCTTCCAAACTGAAGCTTTTAACTTTTTTCGCCAAACTCTGAATAAAAAGCAATTATCATTTTAGGGGAGGAGGGACAATTTTACAGTTTCTTCAACTTCAATTTCGTAAGATAAAAGGCAAAGGGAGAGATAAAAAATCCATTCTGGATCTGAAGTAGTTTTACGAGATGGGAATTGAATATTTTGAACTTTCACTTAATAAATTTCAAATAATGTCACTTTGGCTGGTGCTTGTTAATAAAGCGAATTTTTATGAAAATACTAACGACTTGATATCTCTCGGCAATTACTGGCAACATATTTGGAGGATATTGGTCATAAAGAAAATTGCTCAAAACTTTTGAAACTGTTGGGTTCATATCGATAGACGGAACATAAATAACATTGATTCGGCTGCTATCTTCGATGCCGTACGACCCGAGACTTGCTTCTGTATCTGAAACTCAAATTGCCATGGCTGGATATTTAATTCCTTTGATATTAAAAATTAAACAAAAAGAACCTCCCTTGAAGATAAATTCAACCGCGATAAGAAAAAGAAAGATAAGCATAAGTTTTCGATTCTAAATTAACGAAATCTAGCATGGAAAACTATCCCACACCAAAATAATGTTTTTTGTTTCAGTTTCAGCTCGCATTATTGAAAGTATGCAATCACAAAAATAATTTCAGTTTATGGAAAAAAAGTTCCAGGGGACTTACTGCTGAGAGGATGTCCTTGATAAAGCAAACGCACAGCATCTGGAAACAGATCCAGGATTCCACCAATCCTTTCCTTCAAACCTGCTACCGTATCATTACTATCGACCTAATGTAGCCAAAATGAGATTAATGAGACATTATGAAGGACAAGTCCATTACTATCTTTACTGTAGGTTAGAATTTTCAGAAATTTTAAAAAAAACAAAACAAAGCAAGGAAAAGTTACAGTGATTGTGAAGACGCTACCCTTTGCATTCACCCTCTTCACATACAATTTCATTACTTTTCCAACCGTTTCTTAATTTGCAGCAAATAATAATTTAACAATTCTATTACTCAGCAGTGGCTCCTGTAACAATAGTTCCCATAAGAATTGTGAAATTCAATATAGAAGGATATCATGTTGTGACCTTTTTCCTCAAAAGTGAGGTACCACAATTCTCCAAATTTTGTGCAGATTAGAACGACCAGATTAATTAATCCCGTTGATTTCCTAAGCACTAATCTCTAACCTTTTCCGATACGATATGGATAGCATATCCCTAACCGCCTTAAGACTAAATTTTCCAATCGATTTTGAGCAGCCAAATGAGCCTCCACCAGGAGCGACTTGATTCTGGATGATCCATCCCAAGTATTCAGAAAATAGATTGAAGCTGGTAAGAAGGAAAGGGACGGCGACATGAGGACGACCTGTGCAGGTGCCTTTGACTGGTAAATGTATGAAGGGATAAATCGGCCAACCGCTTATTGTGTTGCATGACACAAAGGCGGGTAGGGCCGACATCAGCTTTATCAAGATGATTCTCCTGAATTCAAAAATTGACAAAGTAGCGGTCGCCGTATTGTTACGGGAGACGAACACAGTGAAATCGGGTCACTCTTCGCTCAAATTGCTTCATCCATATGGCCGGCATAGGTATTACGGTCCCATTCTCCCTCTCCCAAATTCTATAGTAGATTCGTAGAGTCTAGAGAAAACTCTTCTCAAATATCTCGGAAAACGTAAATGCTAATTGTCTGAACAAATTCTCGCCTAATCCATATCAAATAATTTTAATTTGCAGGATTAGATATGAAGATGACAGTAAATGATATGCGCATTCATGTCTTTTATTCTTGTCGAAAGATTAGCTGTGCTCTCAATATGAAGTCATGAAGTGGACTCGTTCGATATTCGGGCTACTTTTGATTTCTAATTATATATATTCTGAAGAGAGAAAGCAATTGATTTTTACTTAGAAGTCGTGTAGCTGCGATACATAAGCTTCAAAATGTATAAAAAAAGCGAAAGTAGAAAATATATTACTATATATATAGGGAGAGATAAGATAAAGGAATATACGCATCTTGAAAAATATGAATAAACGATATACAAAATTTTCAGCATGTAAAAGGAAATAAAAATATATGAATATTACCAGTCATTCTGAGCAAAGTTTTGAGTGTTAGAAATTGAGAAAGAATATAATCTTCGAAAGAATATAAATAAAATCATTTAAAACAAATAACGCGAGATAAAATGCAAGGCAATGGTATGCTGGAAAACATAGTCCATTTAATATGGAAATTAAGCAGAAATCAAAGAAGATTACAGTATCAGTGGAAAAAGCTCAGGGATGTTTGAATGTATTATCCAAACCATGGATTGCTGAATTCTTCAATTTTCTTCTGAATTATTCACGTCAGTGCTCTCAACGGGTAATTAAGGTCTTATAAAAGAAAAAAGGATAATTCTTAAAATATGAAAGAGATGGAAAATTACATAAAATACAGCTTATATAATAGCCTGCAAAACAGAAGGATAGTATACAGCGGCAACATTAACGATAAGACGTAAATCTGAATAATCACAGCCAATAACGCTCACAACACGTTCTGCCGTAACTGTAGCCGGCGTAACCTGTGTTCTGCCCTTGCTATTCCCTGCAGTACCACCCAATAATTCTACCAATGACAATGATCGTGTCAAAATATCGCTCAAACAGTCTTCGATGAAAGACAACAAAAATGTTGGCGCTGCACCCAGTCGATACAAATCGCCGAATTGTTCAAGCATCGTCACTATTGCATCACATGGTGCCGTCATTTGACTTTCGCCGACACTTGTGTCATCTCCCGATATCATCTAAACTATAGTTCTATATATTAAAGTTTGAATGAAATTCAAGAAATTGACTTATACTGTATTAATATACTATACATAAAACATTTCGTAAGTTAACTCGCCAAAGAAAAAAATGTTTAAATCTCGATTACAGTCCGAAAATTCTAAATCTGCATAATTAATTTCCTTTTGTGAAATCATTCATGATCATCCAAATCAAACCTTCACGGTGTAATTTGTGGCATCGGCAAGAACCACAACGGTTGGACTAAATGGAGCAGAATCGGAAGTAGTTGATGAAAAGGATGACTCGGGAAAAGATGTGCTGATCAATTCCGATTCCCCATTCTTTATATGGCACATCACTGAGCAGTAAGTCTGAAAAAAAGTTTGAATTGAACGTGCTTCATTTTTTAACAATTCCTTCTCCAAGCTAGCCAATAAAGTAATGTGATTATAAAAATGAATCTTCCAGATTTTTACGCACAGTACAGAGCGATGACATACGAAACTTTGGTCAAAATAAAAAACTATTTATTATAAATTTTATTCTCCAACAGGCTGCCGTCAACATCGTGTATGGAAAAAAATAAGAAGTTTCGTAAAAGCAGTATTTAAAATTCGAATAAATCTTGTCGTTTTCTAAAATGAAGAGCTTAAATAAAAAATTCAAGAAAAAGAGATAATTAAATTAGCGATAGATCAGGATATAAGAGATTTCTTCGCAGTTGCCACAAAATTAGTAAAATTTAATTGAAATCCACACAAACTTCTTCCAAATCAATAGCAGCCAAGCGCAACCCGCATATAACGAAGTGTGAGCAATAAGAATCGCAAGGTCCAGCCAACATGGACCATGCCAAACTCGTATCCGTCGAATCACCAGTGTCACACATTAACGGAAAATACCATCCAGAACGTTTTGCATTAAAATCCGATTCCGCTGCTGCCCGAAGAGCCACAAATTCTGACTCTTCGTTGTTAGCTTTAAAGTTACATTTTAGTAGCACTCATAATGACAAACTTTCTATACGTCCTTTCCGTTGTCTCATTTTTAATGCAAATTAGCAAGAATGAATGTACAATATATTAAACATCCGCAATAGTGAAAAAATGAAATCATGTTTCCGATAAATTTCATAAAAGTTGAATTTAATTTTAATCAGCATACCTTCCTCTTTTAGTTCGTATTTTTTACCAAAATCAACAGTACCATCTTCGCTGCAACTAGTCGGTGAAAACGACCTCATTTCTGGCTGTGAATCCCACTTGTCAGCTATAAAATTTATAGCATGCTTCCATAAAAATTTACAAGAGATCTGATGTTTCAAACTTTAAGTTGATCGATGTGTCGCCAGTACATTCATATCAATGCTGGTTATCTTCTGATGAATGTGATAGAGCTTCACAATCCAACATGCAAAGATTTTTTCCACGACAGCTAACTTTTCGAATTAAAAAAAAAATCAGATAATAAAGAGTTATTACTAAACACAACAGATACGAATAGATCAGTGAAAGTTTAAAAATACCTTTATTTCCATTTGGCTGAATTGCTGAGCATCGAACAAAATATGTTAGGACGTAGAGTAAATGCGTTATCAGTTTCATGTCATTCCCGATGATAACTGTTCGGGCTAAACGTGTAGCACCGCCTACACTGCCACTTATTTCCATGTATTGAGCTAAATGAGCATTGTAAGGATAACGCATACAATCTGAACTTCCACTCTGAAATTGAAAATTCAATACAATTTAAAATTGAAGAACTAAATAATGATTATTCGGAATGTGCAAATCAAATTCATCATAATTTATATCTGAATTAAGGAAACAAATCATGACGTAAGATTCTGAAAGAAGCATTTTAAACTTTTACCGTTCCCATTAGAAGCGAGCGATGAAGATCTTCGCAATCTTCCGTTGGTGTGACACTGGCGACCCACGCAAGATGGTTCATCAAAACACAAGACAATAAAGTAGATACAAAGCTGGAACATTCCCAATTTGCAATAATTAAGACGAATCGATAAAACCTTGTAGGAAAAGCAGAAAATTTGTTCTTTTTTTTTATTGCAAATCTCAAGAAAATAAAACTTACTATCGCGTAGATTTCAAATCATATTCACAAATCAGTGCAGCTAAATTAGTACAGAAATTATTAGCCGTTGAAGCATACTCCCTTTCGTTCATCAAACTCAACCAAACCGGAGAGCGAAATCGGTACGAATTGTACAACAAACAAACATTATGCACCAACTCTAACCAAGCCTGAAAATGATCAAAACGCGTAACTTATGTATAAAAAACTATATAAATGTAAATAAAAAATCACAAACTTGAAAACTGAAATCACTTTTGCAAAGCTTAGCAGAATCAAGTCATCGAGCGTGCAACTTTTCAAGTACGAGAAATAAATGCATCGTCACACTCCCCAAACAAACCTACCTCAAATAATAAATGCAAAAAACGACTGCGAGAGAGTGTTGCCTTCAGAATTTGAGCCTCCAGTTTGATAATTTCAATCTCAATAAGAGGAATATGACAAAGCAGGAACTGTTTCTCTTCTTCTCTGAAAAAGATATTCGACGAAAATAAAAATGATTCATCGGAACTTTGTATTCAATAATTTGAAAAAGGGATAATTCCACGGCAAGGCAATGACAACGTAACGTGGATACATCATGTAAAGTTTCTAGACAGCGACAATGATGATATTATGGTTGATTAGGATAGATCAAAAATCAAAAATTAGCTTAATATTCAATCGTGTTGGGTAGGCACCTATTGCCATCACCAACAGGCGCACTGTTTAACCGCAGCACCCTAGCTCATTGAAATGTCAGATGATGGATAAATGTAGTTTGGTTCCATCCCTTCAATCAAAATATGGTATTTCCAGTGTGAAAATTTGTCTAAAATACACAGATTAACTTTTCTGATATTTCTGATATTTAGGTAGCCTTCATGAACCCATGTGGAAAATAGAGTAGTGAGAAAAGATCACCGGAATAAGACCCCAATTGCAATTTGTTTCGATTCTTCGTCTGTTGTTGAACTACAACTGCTTAACCGACTTCGGCTACACCAACGACCGGAATTATCTGAAAGACAGCTTTAATCATTACTTAAATCCGAACCAAGCAGTAATAAGCTCATCAAAAGTTCATCAAAATAAGTAACGAAAAACCTCCAAATTTTCGAAAATCAATAAAAACGTCCCCAATTAATTGCAGAGCAAACACTTTCCATATTTTTTTAAAAAGTTAATAAACTCTATCTTGGATAAAGCAACTTTTGATACTGATAATTCTAACGCAACCAGACTTGTCGTTCAACGTAAATGCTTATAAGTGGCAGATTTATAGAAAGGTATGAAAAACGTAAAACTGC
Source organism: Onchocerca flexuosa (assembly GCA_002249935.1). Classification (NCBI taxonomy): domain Eukaryota; kingdom Metazoa; phylum Nematoda; class Chromadorea; order Rhabditida; family Onchocercidae; genus Onchocerca; species Onchocerca flexuosa. The sequence goes on along the minus strand of KZ269990.1, from coordinate 161,022 downwards.
TCTAGCCAAGTCCTCGATTTCCCATTTCATCCCGTTTCACAAGACTTCAAGTTTTTCATGTCTTCATCTTGTAAAGACTTATAAGTGATGGTATGAACAGCCAAAATCCTTCTCTTTCTCTCTCTCCTATTTTATCCTTCCATCTTTTAAATTGAAGCGATATTTTTCTGTCTCACTGCCCTTCTCTCCCCAGAAAGTTCCTTTATTTCAAAAAATTCTCTTACTTTCCTGAATCCCTTAAAATATAAAAATCGACAAAAAAAATGTCGTCCGTTTTGAATCCTAATCACTACCCCACTTTTAATTAAGATCGATACAGCGCTTACATCAGAGGAAAGCCCATGCCTATATCGCGCTAACATTTCTTTGATTGACGGGAATGAATTCTTTAGTCTCGTCCTAAACAGAACTTTTCCAACACCAATTATCATGAAGCAAACTTCACCAGAAACAATAGCGCACTCTGCTTCAACAGTCCTCTCATCTCATGGACTATTGACAGTTTTTACATGGTGAACATTATTGTTTAGATATTCTCATGGGGAAAAAACATAATGCGAGAGATTCTGGGGATGACAGATACATTCGGCGGTACTTTTTTATTGCTCCAAATCATTTCTTTGGCAATTTTCATCAAGACAGATTTGATGTCACAAAGATGAGGGTATTTGCTCCGTCTTAAAATTGAAAGAGAAAAAAACTAGGAATTTAATAAAAATTAAGAGACTTAAGAAGACTCTTACAGAAATAAAAAAGTGTGATAGTAAAATCAATCGACCTTAGAATGTTCTGAAACTTAAAGAAGTCAAACACTATGTAGTAATGCCTAGCGTATAAATTGAAGGACATTTAATGAACTGAAAATAACGACTGAAATCAAGTGCATCAATTTCGGAACTATCTCATAATCTGTGCATTAAGAAACTGTCAGTCTAACTTTCAGCAACTTTGGGAATTGAGTGTTCGTTATGAATAGATTACCTCTTTTACAATAAGAGACATCACAAAATGACGAATCTTTTTGGTTTCAGTAATGAATTTTGGGCTTATATTAATCAGAACTTGAGGTGAAAAAATTTTAAAAAGTATGCAGATATGAAGATACTTAATATTATGTTATTGGATGATCTTCAGTGTATGAGCAATTAAAGATAAGTTGGCGTATCATCAATGAGAGACATATACAAAAAGCATTATCTTGAAGTTACTGGAAGTAATATGAAATATTACAAAGTATAACTTCGAATGCCTTAATATTAGCTAACAATAGTTTTCTACTAGTAACATTTATTCTCGAGAAGATTAATATCTCATTTCTGTGAGCAATATCAAAAAATTGTCATATTACTAGAGTAAGATTTTTATTAAAATCACTAGTTTGATAATTGATTATAAATCCACGAGAATATAGAATATATCCTAATTTTTTTAGGTGTTTTCTACCCAAGACCAAAATTACCAGATCTCGCCCTTGAGATATGCTGATCTTTATTCTCGTTAAAGGCAGAAAACAAAAGGAACAAAAGGCAAGGGATGAAAGTATTAACATTTTATGTTTAAGTTAGCAAACATTATTTTTGTATTGTTGCTTCCCAGTCAGAATGTTTTCAGTTGGCCTTGTATTTTCTAAATCCTGAAGACACTACTCGACATGAAATTTGTCATTGATAAACTTTCGAAAAATGCAAATATTTTACTTTCATCGCATAAATTGCCCCGCTGTGCAAGTTGCACACGACGATTTCGGGAAAGACAATTAGGTGAAAAAGTCTGGTAAGATTTTATACTTCCTTCGTCGGTATCCAACTGTAGGGAAGCATTTCGAACACGGATAAAACCTACAATTAATTTATTTCCACTGTAGTTCTGGAAACGAAATTCACATGAACCTTTTAGTGAATCAGCTGTTAAGTATAAACTTCCTGAACTCAGATCAAATGGACTTTGAGATTATTATCTAAGGTTTATAACAACTGTAGAGATACTTAAGTCACACAAACAGGAAAAGTCTTCTGGGAAAAGTTTAATATATTAATGACAGAACTACCCTAAGTTGTCCAATCATCAGTTGGAATGTCAACAGTCTTTGTGTATGTATTTGAAAACTTGCTCATTTGTTTATTCATATATTTTTTTAATGTGACTAAGCTATAAAGCGGTATTATTATTATTATAAAACAGTAATAACAATGGTTTTCTCTTTATTTGAATTTTTACAAAATATTTATAAACATTTTTGAATGAAACCTTCGGGAGGATCAGTTGACTGTGAACTGTAATGTACTCGTCTGGGCAATCCCTCCAGTGAGCGAACTGTTGAATAGAGACTTCCCGAATCAGCACTGCTAACACTACCAACGGGTACTTTATTTTCGCTGAAATAATTCAGATAAATCCTCAATTACTGAATATTGTGAGAATCAATATATTCGACAGAAACTTAGAATAACAAATCCAAATTATCAATTCGCTCAAAGCAACGGTTAAATGAGAATCAAACTGGAAATTACAGTACACATGCAAGCAAGAAGACTTATGGTATTGAGGAAAAATGATACCTGTTTGATGGTTTTGCCATTTTCGGGACCGAAATAACACGACTTACCATAACTTGTTTGCTATCACTGAAAAAAAAAAATGCTGAAAAATCCTATTTAGCTACGTTTTCACACTCTATCAGAGTTATCGGATTCTGGTAAAGTGTGAAAACGTAGCTAAGTAGGATTTTCAGATGGAATGGGAATCAACTGAGACAATGAAATAAATATCAAACAAGTCTTCTCTGATTATTTTGCAAAACTTTAAAGGTAATCAAATCGAGATCCATCTATTTTAGCGTAAATAATCAATGGCAAAATATTTAGTCATCATATAAAAAAACCAGGAAATATATATATAATTTTTATTGCAACGTTTTACCTAGACTATCAAGTCTGTCCCTGATGACCTATCTATTTCTTGTTTCAGCTTGATACGTCTGCCAAGTACAAGTATCCTTTTAACAGTTCGTCACATCAAAGTTAGTCGGTTTTGGTAAAACTGATAATTGTAATAAGCTGAGAAGATGTTATGCGAATTTGAACTAGAAAAATAAAAAAATAAAAAGTACCTTAAAGAATGTATTTTGAAGGACTGCTTTTTTGTTGTGGACAACGAACCAAATATCATTTGTCCAATACAGGAAACATCTGGACGATGCCTTAGAAACTGAAAACTATTTCGAAACATCATCCTTTCATATAAGTTTTCCATCAGAAATGAAATTCCTTAAAAAGTTCTGATAAAGATACGACACCAACCGAATCTCCATCAAAACAAGAACACTAATATTCATAATCTGTCTTATAAAGTTGAGACATGGTAGTCTTGTTCTTAATTATACGAGAAACATATTTATTCTGAAAGAATCGGTAATTTACCCGAAACCGACCACAGTTTGAAAACGGTGTTTTAGCTGGAATATCAGGCATATTTATTGGTAAAACAGTTTCACTATCAAACAACAGTCGCCGTTCACTTTCAGCCAAGATAACCAACCGGAGTGATTCTTTGCCAAGCTTCTTGTCGTGACAAAAACTATAATTAGCAGTATGATTTTTGGTAGCACTCCATTTCGATACTTCCACATCAAACTGAATAACCAATCCGATCTTACACAGTTCACAACAGAAAATGGAGGAAATAAGGCAGACACCTCCAACATCTGTTTGAAGTATTGCATGCCTAAGTTCAGACGACTCAGCCACTGTACAGCTGCATTTTCATGAAGTTTCTGGATTAGATTTCAAGAAACAGTGAAAATACAACAGGTCAACAATGGCAAATGAGTTGCATCAAATGACACATTTGCCTTTTTGTTCTTCAATAAAAGCCCAAATTCGTTTTAATTTGATTCCATGAGTACGCAAAATTAAATTTTGAAAGAACAGTTCACTAACCAAAACTGTTTAATCATTTCATCTTCTCCATTTGTTTCCTTTAAACATTTACCACTATCGCTATTCACATGTTCAAGCGGTCGTTTTTTTGATCTTCTTGGCAAAACGCTTTTCAACATCGGTAAGTTTATCCTCACATCAATAACCATCTATAAAATTTTCTTTTTCCAAAAAACCACTTTTCTTTTGCTTCCACTTTCAAACAAAAAAAAAAAAAAAAAAAAAAAGAATTCCTGCCAGAATTCCCATTAAAATGAGTAAAAATCCGCGAATTGTTTTCAGTTTTGAAAGATGGATAATACTCTAAAATAATTATTCACCTTATCATTTTTTGATGTTTTAACTCCTGTCTGTACTGTGAAGGAAAACACCCTAAGCTAGTACGTCCATACATACAACTTTTGACATTTAAACGAGAATTACTAGAAAAAAAAAAGAATCCAAAAACACTGATGGCAAATCTGGAAATCCTTTCTTTACAAAATTCATGACAACAATATCCAACAAATAATCCTCATGCTCTACACTGACTGCCTATTTTAATTGGTGGTCATTTTTTTAATTGGTCTCTTTTTTTTTTCATAATCATAATATATTCTCAAAACATTGTATGATTTTTTACGTAAAGTTTTTTTTTCATTAAAATACCCTCGCAATTAGTAAGAAAAAATAAAAAACGATGTAGGTGTATGACTTGTTGTTTTAGTTTTTTAAAAAAAAAAACCTATCCAAAATAAATGCTGATAAAATAAAACATCAAACAAAAACTTTAGTTGCTTTGATTTGAAATAAAAACATACGATAATTTGATGGAAAAAATTGAACTGGATTAGTACCCAAATGGAGTGGAACTTTATTGTAAACATGCAACTAAAAGATGACATTATTTCAGAAAAAAAATGCGATAACATAAGTCTTTTAAAATAGAAGCTCATAAATTCCAATACAAAATGGAATTCAAACAAATCCCGCTACCGCCGTTAATAAGAGTCTCACTCTTCCAACGTAGTTTTTGATATCTTCAAGTCCAACTTCCTCTTCTAAAGGGTGAGATTAAACGCAGGACCGGACTCCCGTTCCTGCTGTTTTCACATGGTTAAAATAATAGAAAGTAGGAAAGGAAAGAGAGGTTTTGGAAAATGGATGCATATAAAGCATGTGAAATAAGAAATACAATTTCGTCCTCAGTTAACTAATGAAATATGTTAGCGTCAAAAAAGTTAGATCATCACTATATCATAGAGGAAATGAAACAACGAAGTCAACATCAGTACATGAAATCCCAAGTATTTCAGTTGGTAACAATCAGACTGCGAATTACTTACACAAAATAAATGTATTTTCTTGATTCTCCTGATATATTTATTTAATACTAGCTGGACCAGACCACATTTTCTTGTGACCCGTCCACCCAGTCTATATTCTATATAAACAAAAATGTAAATGTCCGTTTGTTCAAAATCTTTTACCTGTCACAGGTGTGACAGCAAAAAAAAAAAAAAAAGAGTAGATATATCTATATAAAAACACGCGTCTATTCGAATGCAACATTGTGACAAAATTTCAAAACAATCGGTAAACAAATTTCGTAGATTTAAGATCTTGAACAACGAACATTTATATTTTTATTTATATGAATAGGTTTTGAGGACTACTCTTTCCCGAGTTCTGCTAACAAGCAACATACTGTCTTTCCACGGATGCTGCGGTGAGAATTTTCATTAGAAAAGTAGGGCAAAATATGGCAATACAGCTTAAAATAATAAAAGAAGATAATGTGTGCCTCTGATATGTCTAACAGTCGAAGACGAAATTCCTTTTTCTCTTTCAGTCATTTAACACAAATAAATTTAAAGCCAAGTTTCACAAAAGGAAAACTGCTTGATATTTCTCAGTGGTCTCGATTTAGAAATCATTGGAAGCAGATGAAAAAGGAGTAAAAAAAGCTTTGTTTTTCTTAGTGGCCATATAAGTGTAACTAACGAGAATACATTGTTTGTCCTGCTGAAAAATGATGGTTCGATATCGAGAATATTAAGCGTATCAAAAAGAGTGCCATCACCATTCAGTCAGTACGGAACATCGATGATTTTGATGCATCATATTTTCATTGCAAGAAACAGCAATCAGTACAGGAAAAGATTTTCGGAAGATTTTGTACGGATAAGAAGAGAAAGCAAAAATGAAAGAGGAAGAAAGGGAAGGGGGAATTTCCAAGATTGAAAAAAAGCAAATTTAAAAGTTTGTTTTTATGAGCTCAAAATAAAAGGTATATTACCAGAATGCAGTAAGAGATAAATGTTTTTTACGTTAAAAGTACAGACCAAAGAAAAAAATATGTACAGCAACATTTTGTGCAATACAAATACTACAAATGCCTAAATTGATGAACACGCAACAGATTCGTTATAAAGCTGTAGCTCAGCTCAGCTAATAGAGTTTTCAAATCATATTCAAAGATCGTCTTATACATATGAAGGTTATGCAGCTCGTATTGTTCAAATAGAAAATTAGTGAGTGAATTATAAATAATTTTATTATAAAATCTGTAAAGATTTGGTAATTCTTGAAATGATTACTGCATCGTTTGACGAATTTCATTTTTGCCAACTGGCAACTTTACAGATGAGCTCTATTTGTTTCAGGTTAGAGATTTTGAGCTTCTTCTGGTACATTGTTCACATTTTCAGTAGTAATGTTTTGAGATTGTGAAGAAGGCATGTACGTGTAAATAGATGATAAAATAATATGAATATTCAAGAATAACTAAGTTAAGATACGAGTGGAAAATAAAATTTCACGCTTCCTATTAAATTACGTGTTAATCTTCTGTGTCAAACATTTAAAACGCTGCGAACTGTTTTAACTGTAAAAAAGACAAGTGAAAATAAAGATAAAGATATCTGTAAGACTGAAAGTTCACATTCTCAAACAACGATGCGAAATGATGGAAAAGTGGGCGAATAATGCAACAGATATATTATTATCATTTGATTTCTAACAAAGCAACAATGACAAGAAGAGAAAACGAGTAATTAGAAGAGGGGTAGATCCTAATGAATTCACTCTTCTAAACGTCATGTTTGGAAGGAAAGTGGGAAATGCGGGGAAGGGAAATAGAACGAGCTGACATCATCACCTCAAAATTAATATTCGATTTGGGGTGTCACCGTCTCAAGGAACTTTACAAGCGCTTTCACGGCACTGAATTGCGCTGAGGATAGGAAAATGGGGAAAGAGCATTTGAGGTTCTATGGAATTATATTTATTTTTCGGAACTCAAATGACAAGAAATGATTCCAATAGGAATTACAGTAAGTTATTAGACAAATTTTTTTAATCAAGTAAACCTTCTGTCAATACTGGTCAATGTTTTGAGCACGAATAATTTATAAAATGCTAAAACTCTGTACATGCATCTATTTTATAAATAAAATTGGAAATAAAAAACAAGCATATTTCTTACACAGTAATTTGTCACTTATTTTTTATAAGCCAAGAATTCACTATCATGGTACAGTGATATACCAAAGGCAAAAATGAGGAAGAAGAAACAGATTTACAGTACGAAATTTCATAATGGTGAAACCACAGTTGCTGATTTTACCAAAATAAACACCGCTAAATTCAGACATGATAAAAACTCCGTCAAGCAGGATAACATGCATGAATGCAGCATCAAGCAACGTTTAACAATCCACGGGAATGGGTGGAAAAATAGTTGGACAAATAAGTAAATGGACAGTAGATTGAACTACAACAATTTATTTGATAAAACTGCAGCATAAAAAGCAGCAGCAGATGGATATGGTAGTTGTAAGGAAAACAGGGAGATTTGATGAGGATCAATCTAGCTAAGAGAAAGAAGTTGAGATTATTCATGAAGGGTATCCTAGTGCTACAGATTTCCACCCTGAAACCCTGAAATAACTTTTTCACGCAGTCCTTGAAGCTGATCAAATGTCAGTCGGGGTGAAGAGCTGTTTTGGAGGTACCAAACAAAGATACGACATCTCGATTGGTTGCCGTTGATCATGGACTCATGAACAGAGTCCATACATCAGCAGTTCATGTTTCTCGAAAAAGGAGAAGGCAGTAGTCGGCATTGTCATTTCTCTTAATTAACAACAACAAATGAAATACAATGATAGGAGGGGAACGGGTATCGCAAGGGTATCGGCGATGGGACCGATGGGTGACCGCACGGCGAGAGATAGCAGGAATAGCTGCCCTCGTCGTACCATACCATCTACTACATTACACCAAAGCTATGTGCATTCAGATCTGCCCAAAACCACCGGACTGATTGATACCCGCCCGCTGACAGACGTACTGAACGTCTGTCTATCTGTCTCCTATTCCGTCCGTCTGTCTGTCTGTCCGTCTTTTTGGATATATCTGTGCGGAGGCGTCTCGGCAATTCCTTGGCTCCCTGCCTGCTCTGCTCATACACATCATTTATTTGCCTCTCATGCCATTTGCACGTGACTAGTATTGGCGATGAGCCAGCAAAAAGTGGACGAACGTAGGGCAGACGGGAAGGGGCAGAAGCTCCGCCTACACACATGTAATGAGCGATTTTTCGATGTTGGTGTTGCAATAGACCGGTGAGGGGGGCGAAACGTTACGTTGCCTTGCAAAGTTCCCGACGAATGACATGACCCTAGGGAGCGTCCCGTGACCCCATCGTGCTTTTTAGATTGCTGCATTCCTCCACCGTACAAATTACTCAATGTGTTAATGAGAGCAGGTGAGGTCATTAAGAAAAGAACACAGACATATATGCACACATACGTGTTTACAAACAACGTACATGCGTTCAACATAGCTATAGTCGTACGGGCGGAATACGGCAGATATTTTAATTCTGTTGGGATCAGTATGAGTCACTAATGGTTTGATTAGATTGTGTCTACCAAATCTCAAGGCGGAGCTGGCGTTTATCGTATTAGTAAATCTTTGAAGGTAGGAGGAGCTGGTGTTTATCGTATCAGTAGTGAGTAGGATGGTTTTCTAGATAGACGTTTCTAATTCATCTTTTCATGAGGAAATTTCAAGAGTCCTCGTTGTTAAACACTTCTGCGGTATAGATTTCTTTACGCAAACCAGGAAACCTTAAATTAATTAGATCCACAACATGAAATATAATGATGCAAGAAAAAGTAGCCGAAATGCCCTACTTTTTTTTTTGCTCCATTGTCGGCACAGGAAGTAAAACACGAAAATGTGCTGTTTTAAATGCAGTGGTGATAATAGTTTACTGAATCAGATCTTCTGCATTCCATAAATTGGCTAAAACCAAGCACACTCGAACTCTATTGCACTTCCGGAACAAACCTGCTTTTGGATATCACAATCATCTATCGAAAAAGAGTGAAAGAAGGTAGATGCATAAAAACATAAAATGAAAGATGTATGACATGACATTTTTTTTTTTCAATAAAAAACTTTTGACATTCAACAATTTTTTGTGCGAAGATTTGTCTGCAAAATGTAATTTAAGAAATCATAAAATTGTACGAACAGACGGATGGTTCAAATAAAAAGGAGGGAGGAAAGGGAGAGAGAGAAGGTCATCTTGCAATTTGTTTTTTGGCCTTATACAAAATAAATTTTGACAAAAGGAAATGAAGGGGAGAAATTTTAAGAAATAATTTAAACGATAAAAGTTTTAACATCATTTGTAAATGTGTACTTGTACTGTGAAAGAATATATGAAGTAATGCTTGTTGTAACAAAGACTTACTCTTTGGTCTAAAAAATCGAGGATTAAATGTTTTCTTTCCGTGATGCACTCTTGGCTTTATGGAAATTCCAGGAATTTCAAAGATTTCAGTTATTTAAGAAAACTCTTAAAGAAATCTTAAAGAAATCTTTCACTGTAATTAAGAGACACACAGGTGGGTATCAGTGCTTGGCACATATACTAGAAATTTCGAACAATCCGAGAAGACACATGAATATCGATTTAGTTGAAGACGGGAAATTAAACTTGCGAACCAACCCAAAGATGAAAAAGAATGCCTGATGTCTGGCTGCTAAAAAAACTGAGAGGAGCGAGTATGCGAGTTGCATTACGGATGTGTACTGCAATGAACGACCAAACATTTTGGTGTTAATTTCAAATGATGATTCAGATTTTACTCATTTAGTGATGAATCATTACCAAAAGATTATGACAGTAAAATGCTGCTCGATATATATCGTCGACATTGTTTGTTTTAAATGTTTTTTAGCAGTTAAAAACTTCCTCAAGAATTTTCAGGATTCTGAATTAGCTCAACGATTTTGAGGAATGACTAATCTAGACTGAACTGAAACTGAAAGTTTTCAAAAGCTCGCTTACTATAGCTTTGATAAATTTGTACTCACAACGAAGCTAAGCAAGCTCTAATAACCCTTTATAATTGAATGATTTGAAGCAGATTATTCTATTTGAGAGCACAGAAAACATATATAAAATTTGAGTACAAAAAGTACTAATTAGTAGTAAATAATTAAAAGTAATAAATGATAGTTTATATAAATCGCACCATTCCATCCAAGATAAAACAAAAAAAGTGTTTCCATAAACTATTTAATATCTTTATTAACTAAGCCAATACATTTCAGTTCATATTATTGTTATACCTAATCCAACTTCAGCAAATACGAGTTTTAAATTTGTTCTTATTCTATGGATTTTGGAATCCCATAATATCACGAATTTAGAGAGTTTGGAGTGAAAACATTATCTATATAAATAAAAATGTAAATGCTCCTTGTGACTGATAACAAAACTTCGCAAGTTCTCCACCGATTGCTTTCAAATTTTGACATAACCTTGATTCGAATAGGTCTTCTTTTTTATATTGGCATATTTACTTTTTTTTTCACGTATCACGTCCTTGACAACTAAAACTAAATGAGCAGACTGAATTTTTTGACTCTATCCTGTATGTACTATGCTCTCATAATCGAACTGAATTTTTTGACTTCGCCCCGCACCGTGCCTTTATAAGCGGACAGAATTTATTCACTGCGTCTACCTCCTGTCATTGGCCGCGGCTACTTTGTGCAACGTTTCAAGCTCTTCACCGATTGATTTGAATTTTTCATACAACGTTGCATTCGAATAGGCGAGTGTTTTTAAATAGATAAGGCGCGTAATTTAAGCTTTTTCGTTTGTTTTGTGCTTTGTGAGGAATATAGTTCGTTTATTTTTTGATTTGTGGAGAATGTAGTAGCGTTGCAGAAACGTTGAAGTCGTGATAGTGTGTAATGAAATATTTCCTCCAAGCAATCTATGGATTATCTCTTTTAATATTAGACTAATATTCTAATATTAGGTTGTGTCTTAGATTGCCTCCTTGTCGTAAATGTCCAATGTTTATTTTGATATAACGTTTCAAGTTTTTACCCATTGATTTGAAATTTTGACACAACGTTATATTCAAATGGTACGTCGTTTTTGTATAGATATACCTTTTTTTTTTATCTGTCACACATATGACAAATAAAAGTAAATGAACGGACTGAATCTATTAACCACGCTTACTTTCTGCAAAGTGGATGTGGCCTTCAGTGTGCAACGCTCAGTAGGCTCGGTAAAGTATGCATGAATTCCAATGCAACGTTCTGTCAAAACTTCAAAGCTTACGACTGTTAGTATCTTTTAATATTACCAAATAATTTTTTGCAGTAGCAACAGTTCAACAATTAAATTGAGCAGTTTCGAATTCAACTTCTATCAAAATTTCAAAACGAATTTTGAACAAACGAACATTTATAACTGTTAATATCTTTTAATACAAATACATTTTCTACTCGCATTCCATATGTAATACGTAGGCACTTCCGAATATAACAGTGTTTTTACAAAATCGTCATTTTGACATAATGTGAACAAAGCAGTTATCGTTGTAGCCAGTGGATTCGGGGCTATTTCTTGCTGTGAAATAAACGCTTTGTCCATTTTTTAGACATACTGAACAACAATTGGACTTCGTTTATGCATGGGAAATGAAATTATGTATCTTTCAGCCTAACATTGCGCGATTTCATCAATATTTAATATTGCATTCCTATCACTTCTTACTGGATGCACATCAAAAACTGCCATGTCGCTGCCTTTATTCGCGTATTTACAAATAAATTTGATCGAATTAATGGAGTTCTAATATTTCACTTTTATGTGTGCTTTGTATGTTTTTAATAGCAAAAACGAACATGGAACAACTTACCGGTTATCTACTTCGATGTCACCATTCCGCATTTGTATGGTTTTACATATGGTTGCCAATTTACCGCCATTTGTATGGTTGCCAATTTACCGCCATCTTCTGCTGATCTTCTTCTGTATAAAGGATATCCATCGTTTCTTGTAATTGTGTTGGATACTGATGCTCAAGGATACCGCTTAGAACATTTCTTATCTATCATGCATTATGAATTGAATGAAAATATACCGCAAGATTCATGTATCATATTTTCGTCACAACTTCATACAAATCCTTATCGACGTCGGCACTAGGTATTTCAATGCATATTACACCGTCGATTTTGTTTGAAGTGATTTTGTCATAAAGCCAGATTAGTTTATGTGCGTGTGGCAATCCATTCGCTGAGCACATCCCGCAACGTACAGACCAGAATTTCATGAAATATTCAGACGAATATTTCATGAAATCCATCAGCGATTTCAGCTTTTGTCTAAAAACACGTGCTGTGATGTCATGTATATCCATGGGCGATTGCCCAGGAGCTGAGATTTTGCATATAATTCCAAGCTGGATTGCATGTGAATGTAATGTATAGGTTTTGAACGCCCTTATGGCGAAGTACGCAATTGCATCTTGAGCGTACTCATAAATATGACGTAGACTGCCTGCATATGAAGACGGCAAAATCGTTAGTCTTCCAACGTTAGTTGTATTACCGTCATTTACAGCTGCATCTAGCAAATAAATGTTTTCTTCGAAGTGAAGCTTGGTCTGATTAAACGGGTGAATATTAAACTTTCTGTTTGGAATTTTGCAAACATATCTACGATATACTGGTGAAGACGCATTTCAAAAAATGATTGTCTTCATTCTCTCGAATCATTAATCGGTATGAATAATAGATCATTGTGCTTCATTTCTTATTTGTTTCTTCGCCACTAATTGGATTCTTCATTTTAAAGTTGAAGTGATATCCATCGATACCATCCCAAAAAATAATTGAATATTGCAGAGCATCGTAGCATCGATGAGTTTCTGCAATTTTTGTTAATTGATCGTTTCTCCGGTGAAGAACAATATCTCTAGATTGGAAATGATCTCTGACTATAACAATTGCCACTACATCTATTGTTGGAGCACTGAATCTTCGCACATGTTCTCAAGCGTTTTGTCAGCATGAATAACAATCTTGTGTATATCAAATGGCATCATGTCTATTGCTATTTTAAACAAACGCAATAAATTGTTTTTTCGTGAAAGAGTTGTTGCAGTTGGGAAACGATGAATCTTGGTATGTCGGTATGAATTCCGCAGCATGCATTCAATTCATCATTGCTATCACCGATGAAGTACATTTTTAGGAATTTATGTTCACAATCTAGCAACTGAAGCAGGGAGCCGGCTTTATGATAAATTTGTCCTTTCACCTTGAAAGTTGGTATAAATTGTGTTGTTATGATTTCTGCACCGAATGACGTCATTTGCACGACTAGTATTTTCTGATTTTAAATCTTTGATTTGGCAGTATGTCTGGCAAGCAAAGTTTTTAATGGTTCCAGCGGTTTTTCAAGTTGAGGCAGTCTGATTCTACCGGCGGCGCAACACATCCCTTTCGTTTCTCGATTAAATTTCATAGCCTTGCAAGAACATACTTCAGTCGTAGTGTCGATGAGAACATAAAATACCACCAAAACGCTCCAATTCAGAGATAAACGACAAAGATCGACGCAGCAACAGTAAAACAGTTCGGAGTTCGAAGGGTTTCAATCGACAGTTCAAAGCGAAATAATAACAATAACATCCCACAGTTCACTTAAATAGTACTCTTCTGTATCAGCGACAAAGGAAAGAATTACCCAGTGATCATTTGCCTGGATGTTTTCTGATAATTGTTTGAAGAATCACTCTTCATCAATCAATAAAACCTTTCCCTACAGCATTCATCTTTGTCACACAAGACACAAAAAATACTGACCTAGACGAATCAGAATAGCAAGAATCAATCTCCAATTCGACTAAACTACAAATCAAATCAAAAACCATTAGTTTTTTTTTCCCCAACACTAGAAACATGGGCTTTCCTTTTTTTTTTTTTTTTTTTTTTTTTTTTTTTTTTTCACTTAACCAAACTGAACTACAACAATGCGTGTATAAAACAAGCGCATATTTGAATGCAACGCAATGTCAAAATTTCGAAGCGATAGCTAAGAACTTCCAGACATCCAAGATTTTGGACTGGTATAAATAAGGCGCTGTTTAAGAATTTTGGAATGGAGAAAATAGGGGGGAGGGGGCAAAAAATGAAAGAAAAAGAGTGAAAAGACTATTTCCGATCTATTTGTTTATATCTCGAAATTTTAGTTTTAGAAAATTTCTTAGCGCAAGACCAAGACGCGATGGGTTTAATTTATTAATGACTTTGAAACATGATGAAATTAGATACAAGGATGAATTAATTTTGCGGAATTGACGGTCTAAACTGGTCTATTTACATTAATCGATGACCAAAATTAGTTGAAAATTCATTATTTATTCAATTTAAACGGAGAAAAATACCAAATTGATATGTATAACTGCAATCATACAATTGTGTTTAAAAAATTGAACAGTTCCACAAACCCCTAGAGCCAAAAGTAAATTTAAATAATATCTTAGAGTTGGTCTTTTCTATGATTCGTTTGTAAAATAATTTTTTGAATGCTGTGACGAATCTCCACTTTTATACATCTCCACGAAGTCTAGGATAAAGATGTGCAAACAACCACAAAGAATTTTTACAAAGTGTTATAAAAATATAAAGAAAAGGAAAAAAGAAAAAAAAATGTGAGTATAAAAGCAGTTTTAGCTTCTCAAGTGAAATAGAAAAAATTTAAATGTGAGAGTAATAGCCACCTTTTCCTTTTTTAACTGGATGGAATTTTGTAAAAACTAATCAAACAATAAAATAAAAATTAAAGATGAGGAAATGAGCTTAAATTTTCCAAATTTAAAGATTCTGTTAGGTATAAATAAGCAGATTTCAATCCAAATATGAATTAATTATTATATTAGTCAAATGAAAATTTTTTCAACGTTCATCGAAAGGTTAACAGGATCATGATTAAATTCTGATGCCAGCACAAGCTCATTTAATCGCTGAGCTGCACTTTCCAGGAATCAATTTTTGAATTTCTAGATATCTTCTCATTTCATTTGAAAATGTTTCAGATGAAATGTATTTTGAATTACTTTTAGTCTCGTACTTTACCAAATTTTGCTAATTAAATAAATTTAAGCTGCTTCTTATTAAAATATTCCACATATTCATTTGAAAATGCTCGATCTTCTATCTAGATTAAAATATTCGAAAATAAAGTTTTTTAAGAACTTTCCCAAACCAGCAATGTTAGTTTCAGGTCTTCAAAGCTCTTTCTATTCTTTTTATAATTAAAATGACGGCATCTGCCTTACCTAGTAGTTACATTCCTGTTGGATTCTCTAAGCCATATAGAGCAGATATCAACAAGTCAAGATATCTCTTCTTTGACATTCAAAGTTCCAAACTGAACTGCAAAAATAGTAGATGCAATTATTACTGCTATAATACATCAGAATTACATTATTCCTTAATTCCTTATTTGTTTGTGTTGGATTTGTTACCTCGAAATCCTCAACCCATACCGCATCGTCACGAGATTTCCAGCATCCATATCCAGTGAAAATTGGCCAATACCGGTCTAACAGGCCTATTTTCTCCTAACGTAACACTTTGTAATAGCGTTAGCCAATGCATGAAGCATCTGCGCCCCCCGAAGACGTACCATCTCGCATGAACCGGCGTGTCTGAACAGCATCAATTTTATAGTTCGCTAACGATTGTTGAAGTGAACTGTACCGCACTTCTCAATTGTATTGTCTGTTCCCATCTTCACATAACGTTCCCAAAATTACGACTCCTTATTCGACTGAATACTGCAGCATTTTCTTACACATCTGCCAACCACACATACAGTGGCAGTAGCTGACTTTACTCATCCACAAATTGAAGATGTTTAAAACGGACTTATATAACTTATTAATTTATAAAGAGAAAATAAGAGGAATTAACATCTGAAATAACAAATATGAGACAACAATAAACTAATGTTTGCTAGATCACCGAAGAGTAGTAGAAATAATGATGCCAGCCTCTAAATTTGATAATAGCCGCCAACAGTCACATCGATGACTTAAGTAATATGATCCAAATTAAGTTTATGCTTAAAATTAAATGTTCTTATTAGTAATAGATCATTAAAGACAATATAATGCAAAACAAGCATAAAGAAAATAGAAAACAACCAACATTTCGAAAATTTTGGAGAATTTATGGAGGTAGCTATCGAACCGGCATAAGGTACATACTAGATTTTAAACTGCACGAAATTTTGGAACAATTTTTACAAAGACATTAATTTTAGCTATGCTGGTTGTTTAAAGTTAACAATAAAGTTTTGTTGCACCCATAATCAACAGTTTTACACATAAAATAATAACAAAACAAAGTTCAGAGTTCTGAATGTTCCATTTCATCTTTTCTTTCATCTTTTTCCTCGACAGATTTTTCGTTTTCATCCTCCTCAATTTCAGGTTCTTCTTCCACTAGCTCATCCAATGATACACCCATCGATCGGCGGAGAATCTGAAAATGTATGGATGATTTCTGGTAATATATGTCCAAAGAATCAGAATGATCATAAACTAAGCATTTTTGAAGACTTGAGAAAATGCACCTGCTCAACACGTTCAGCAAATCCAACTTGATCGTTCAAAGTGAAACCAGACCGCAATGTAGCTGTTTCAAACAGTAGCATAGCTGTATTAGCAACATTTTCATCACTTTTCTCAGATTGCACACGACGAAGTAATTCCTTGATAACAGGATGACGTGGGTTGTTTTCTTCTGATTTGCGTAGAACTCCTTAAAAAAATCAATAAGAATTATGCAAGCTATTTAGTTATTTAGGGAAATCTGTAATTCAAAACAAAGTAACTTGAGTTGGGTCATGAGATTTCGCATGCGGTTGAGATTTCATGATCCGTTCCATGTTTCCTGACCAACCATAAGAAGAAGCAACTAGTGCACATGGTGATTGTACCAAGCGTTGCGAAATGACTGCCTTTTCAATCTTATTCTAAAAGCATAAAATAATTAACAACACATTTAAATGCAGGAAAAAAATGATGAAAGTCCGAACCAGAAAAACTGAAAATTCAAATTAAAAAAACTACAAATAACAAGAATGTTTCCAAGACAACTGCAAAACTAGTCAAAATAAATGTAAAAAAAAAAAAAAAAAATCTGGAATTTTTTCGTGTAAATGATATTAAGTGTTGTTTGACGAATAATGGCACAGTTTAAGATGCCGCGCCTCAGTTCACATTTCACTATACAGTGACACTCTTTGTAGTTTTTTTTTTTTTTTTTGTAGTGAAAACTTGTCTGAAACTGAAACGAAGAAAGGAATCCAGTTGACCATTAATAGGACGAAGCTGATACAAGTCAAAACTCTATTTTCCGCTCACCTTCAGAGCCACATTTTTGAGCCAATCTGTCAGCGGTTCAAATTCCTTTTCTAGCTGTTCTTGCATTTCTTTACTTTTTTCACCATCATCAATTTTCAGCCCTTCTTTGGCAGCATTTTGAAATTTCTTTCCGTCGAACTCCGGCAACGATTGGATGGCATATTCGTCAACGGCTTCCACTAAATATAATACCTCATATCCTTTCTTGAGTAAGCGCTCAACAAAAGGTGAAGATTCTACCTGCAAAAAATGAAATTCAAATCACACCAACTTTGAAAGAAATTGGCTTCAGAAACTTTTCAGGGACAACCCACTTTTCTTTTATTCTTTTCTAGTGTTTTTGTCAATTTATTTGCAAAAAGAATACACTAAAACAATTACCTCTTCTCGTGAATTTCCAGCAACATAAAAGATCACTTCTTGGTTATCTTTCATTCGACTCAAGTATTCAGCTAGCGAAGTCATTTTGTCCTGCAAAATAAAAATATACTTAAAACAGAAAAATAACTGAGATTTTCAAAAATCAGAAAATTTTTGGTTAAGAAATTCATATATCGCATTAAAGTATCAAGAAACGCTACTTTTTTATCGGAAGAATAGAAACGCAAGAGCTTTGCAAGGCGTATTCTATTTGTGGGATCTTCCATGACACCTAGCTTGATATTTGTACTGTATTCTTTCCAAAAATCTTCGAAATCACCAGGTTCCATCTTTTTGAGCATATCCAATACTTTCCTGACAAGCTTCTTCTTAATAACCTGAATTCTTTTTTTCATTAGTCTTCAGAACAGAATTTAAGATTAGGGAAGAAAATCAATGACTTTATATTGCTTTTCTTCTCTTCCCACAAAACAGATCGTTTTTGTTCATGCATTGTCTGAAGCAAAAATACTTTAAGAAAAAAAAAAGAAATACTTTCAGAAGTTTGTGTTGTTGAAGTGTTTCACGGGAAACGTTTAGCGGCAAGTCATCCGAATCTACTATACCACGAATAAAAGATAAATACTTCGGCATTATATCATGAAAATCATCAGTGATGAAAACACGACGCACATATAGTTTAATGTTGTCTGTGCCCTGAAATTCAATGAAATGCATTATTTTTCAATAATAAAGTCAGATAAAACAGAATCAAGGATAAGGCTTTATAATTGTGACTCAGAATTCATCTAAAAATGCAGCAGTTCGTAAAATTCATATAAATAAATCACTGAATTCAATTATCAACAAAAATCATACCTTTCCATAATTCTGAAACATATCAAATGGGCTATGTCGGGGAACGTAAAGAATGGATTTGAAGGTGACCTCACCTTCGGCTGTAAAATGTACATATGCAAGAGGATTATCGTGATCCTGAAATAAATGGCAAAGATCAGCATTGTTGATATGGATCTAGGGAGAAAGAATAGCGAGTGATAATATAGGAATTAAGCTGAAGGAAATTAAATTAAAAAAAAAAAAATTTACAAGCCTTAAAACTTGCAGTGAAACACGAAATTCTAATTATTCGAAAAGCAAACTACTACTAATAAGAATGAAATGATGAAAAATTCTAGCAAAAAAGAAGTTGTAGATGTCCATTTCATGAACCTTAGTGATGCTCTTGTAAAATTCTTTGTATTCTTCCGTTTCAACATCATCATTCTTTCGCATCCATATTGGTTTAACACTGTTGATTTTCTCCCAATCCCATGTCGTCTTCTCAATTTTTTTGGTTTTCGGTTCCATTTTGTCTTCCTCAACCTTACCATCAACATCTTCAGTTCTTTCTTCAGCTACCTTTTCTGTTTTTTCTTCAATAGGTTCTTCAACGACTTCTTCAACTGTTTCCGTCTGAAAAAGCTAACTAAACAGTGCACAACATCTTTTCTGAATGCTAAAGGAAAAAATAAACAAATTACCTTCGACTGCCACAAGTAGATGTTAAAGTTGATGAACTGACTATACTTTTCTACCAAGTTCTTCAATGTATCGGCTTCAAGGAAGTCATAAGCTTCTTCCTTCAAATGCAGTGAAACTTGTGTACCACGCTTAAGAGTTGCGCCTCGAGGATCCTTTGCAATCGTAAATCTATAAATTGAGGGAATTAAATAAATTCAATCATATCCAACAAGCAAAACTACCTAAAATCAACAAGTAAAAAATGCAATCTATATGAAACTTACGAAGAACTATCAGATTCCCAGATGTACTGATCATCATCATTGTGTTTCGAAGTTACAACAACACGATCTGCAACAAGATAGGAAGAGTAGAAACCAACACCAAATTGTCCGATCATGTCCTGTTGTTGTTCCATTGATGTGGAAGAATCTAATAGCTTTGACAAGAACTCTGATGTTCCTGATCGCGCAATTGTACCCAAATTATTGATCAAATCCGTTTTTGTCATTCCAATACCAGTATCCGTCACATGTAACATGTGGTTTTCAGGATCTGCCTAAAATTCAATGAACAGAAGCTGAATGTTTTTAAAATTTATTCAAATACTCAATTACAGAAAAGCTAAAATGAAAAGCCGTATCTTAATTCGAATTGAGAGTTCATCAACAGCAGAAAGAACCGATGGATCCGTCAATGATAATAACCGAATTTTGTCCAATGCATCCGAAGCATTTGATATCAACTCACGAAGGAAGATCTCTTTGTTTCTAAAAGTAAATATGAGTGCTGCGACAAATACTACTGTGCTAATGACAGGTAAAATGTATCGCATAAAAAAAAAAAAAAAAAAAAAACATAAATCATTAAGGCGAATGTTTATTTTAATCTTTTTTTTTCAGCTTATTAGCTTAACTGAACTATGAAATATAAATTTGGACTTACTTATATAAAGAATTAATAATCAGCTTCATCATACGATTTACTTCAGCTTGAAAGCTGTGTTTTTCGGCCCGACTTCTCAATTGTTTCATTTCTGCAACGGACAGCCCGTCCAATTTAATTGCTTCTTCTTCCCTGAAACGGAATTATTCTTCTTTCCACTACACAAATATCATAACTAAAGATACGGTGGAAAAGCAAATAGACTTGAAGAAGCATACATCATAAGAATTACATAAAATAAGACCAACCTCTGAATAACTTCATCATCCGTTTTCGAACTCGTCTTAACTTTTCCAATACTTTCCTTCACTGTTTCTTCATCACTTGACTCAATTTTGGCGTTCACCTGTGCATTTGAAAAAAAGGCTGAAAAAAGACCGAATAACTAATTTTTAATTTACTGACTTTTCAAGATTTTAGTTCCTCTTTTTCAGTATGCAGTGAAATCATAAAGTAAAGTTCACATTATGAAGGTGTAAATCACTATAAAATATATATAATTTAACATCATGAGACATATCGAGAATAAGTCAAAATAATTCTATCAATTACTCTACAATTACACACACACTTCCTCTATCACACTTCCTCTACAATTCTATCAATTGTAGAGGAAGTGTGATCAAATGATCTGAACACCGGAATTAGATCAGTAGACAAATATTAATGTAAAATATAAAAGGGAATATTAGCATCTGATCGTGAAATTGAAATAGTGACAAAGGAGTACACAGCTGAATATCCGACTGGCAATAATATTCGAGCAAGCGATCGTAATAATGACGTTTCATTTGTTACGATGATAAAATCAAAGCAAAGAGATAGTTAAATTTAATGATTCTAATGAAGTAAACATGAAAAATAACTGTAAAGGAAAATATTTCAAGCAACATACCGAAAGCAAAAATAACAACGGTGATGACAATGAGGCTTGCGTTATAATTGCTAGCCATAGAGATAAGTGCTCAACGATTCGTACCTTCTTTAAAACACAGAGATCAGCGATAATAAAATGAGAGATACTCTAAAAAAGGACATTCATTACACCTCTTTTCCTCATATACCTACATCGCATATACAAGATGCCACGAACGACAGAAAAGCTACCGGAAATGTACGAAGGGAATTTGTGAAAAGTGTGAACGAAATTTAGAAAAGATTCTGTCAAACGATTCCTCCGAATTTACACGTACTTCACATAACCCACTCGCCATCACCTGTAATATCATAAATATCCTGTACAGTAGCATTTCCGAATAGCGTAAATCCATCCAACCAAACACTTCGCTCCACCCATTCCTGCACCTTCCTATGATTAAACACAATTTGATTGGGCCAGCCAATTATTATGGAACGTGTATGACCTTTATTTCACGGAGACACTGTGAAAATTTGACGAACCGCCCTTTCGATGACATGGTTTAGCACGTATATATGAGCCGTAAAAAAAACCGCTTCACTGATGAGTGTGTTGATTTTTTGTATCAGTGGGATTTCCAGTTCGAAAAGTTTGCTGACATTTCTCGTTTGATTTACCCTTTTAATTTGATTTCGGTAGAATTTGAATAAGATAGAATGAAGGAATGAAAAGACGGAATTTAATTGTAAGTGGGAAGTAAAGTTAGACATGCTTGAAAAAATAATGCATTTCCTTTTGCCTTTGATTGCCACAATACCCCTCGAAAATTATTGGCTTACACTTCTTACGCCATTACTGGTAAAAAATGTTTTCATTAGACATTCTCTTTAAGTAAATCCGAAGCGTCGCACTGCACGATTTCATGTTGTTACCCTATATTCAATTTCATGGAATATTGCCTCTGAAATATCATTTGTTGAACAGTGTTAAACTTTCACGGACGAATATCTACAGAAAGGTTCCTTGTGAGAAACTATTATCACTTCTGCGTTTCAAGGATGCTGTAGCTGTGATATAGACATACCGTTCTGTCGAGCATTTACGTAGTACTTTTTTTTGTTTTTTTTTTCTTTTCCTTTTTTTTTTTTTTTTTTTTTTGTGCTGAATGGCTTATTTTAACGAGTCTCCTTAACGGCCAAATGTATCTTTACAATTTCCTAAGCTTTTTTTTTTCCTTTCAAGTTTTTTTGGATTTTTTCGTGCAGTACTGTTTTCCTAGACGTATTCAGTGAAGGATGTGCTGAAATGAAAATGAAAATCAAAAAGCTGGTTGAAAAATGTTAATGGTAAGATTGAGGATGAAAAGTGAAGAATCTAAGATTTACCGACCAAAGGTAAAAGTAGCCATCGATTTGTCATTTGTTAACTATGATGTAGTAAAGCGGTATGTCTTAATAGATATAAATTGAAGTAAGCTTACATCCTTTTTTCTTTTTTTATTTATGCTATTGTCCATAATCGGGGTTTGTAAAATGAATGAAATAATAAATTACTGTATGTGGATATTGCTAAGTAAATTGAAGTCCAATAATACTGACAATTCCGTTCCGGACTGGAGACACTTTCCGGTGATGTTCCTTTCAGACTAATGAACGCCTGTGCAAAGTTCGATTACTGAAATCTGTATATAATGCAGTGTCGTGGATTTGGACGTTGAACAGAAACGGATTGATTGTAAAAAAAAATTAGTATGTAACATAGGAGAGATTAATAAAGGAGACATAATTGAATAACCGTTCAGATATTTCCACTACAAATTTTCTTCAAATCTCATTTCCGAATATCTTTTATACTAAAAACATCCCAGTTTTCTCTATAAATTTCCTCTTCCATCCCGCTTTATTAAAAAGAACGAGTTACTTGATGACTATTTCGGATGTCAGTAAAATGTTGAGGAAAAGGAAAGATATTAGCACTGTCACGATTTCAAGTGTTTTCAATGATTTCATGCTAGTATTGATTGCTGAGGTATGATTTTTTTTTAAAGTGAGAATCGAATGAATTTCTAGAATGTTTGCCAATGAGATAAGCCTTTTACAGATATGATGGTAAGCTAGAAGAGCAGCGTCTCTAAAACTCAAATTACTGTTATCACGAATCCTAAATCTCTGTGAATCCGATAAATGTACTCACCTTATGTTGTTCTTTGTTTCTCTGTAATGAGATGTTACTGTCTTGTGTTTTGAAATACGAGTGAATAGATTGTAGATGCAACGTAAAACATCGGCCGATTTTGAGAGAGAATTTTGTTCAGTTGTTGTTTATTGATCATCTATCTTCCATTTTTTAATTTCATGAGAATTGCAAAAAAGTATTATCGTTATTATTGTTGATCAGCAAATTAATTAGAAACCAGTTCATCGTACTGCTGGGATATATTAAGTCAGTGGTGATTAAGAGCTAATCATTCACTAAGTATCTGATCTATATTATTCCGTCCCAAACATTTTGATTTTTCTGGCATTTAAAAACAAAGCGAGTTGCACATGAAAAATCTTCATGTTGTTGTTGAGTATTCGCATTTCCTCACACCGAGATCAAATAAGATGCCTATAAGACGTTCTGGCGAATCCATTTCGAGTTCCATCTGAAGTGATCTGTTCAATGAACTATCGTGATACTGATGTACTTTTCAGTTTGGAAGGTGCAGAATGACGGAATCTACAACAACATTATCATCTACTGATAATATGATTTCGAGTTTTTCCAATGCTATCATCACTTACACAGCGAAAGAACAGGTTAGAAGTTAAATCTTCCGATTATTCAAATTACTTCATCGCCAAAGTCAATATTTAATTTAGCTTTCGTTAGGAGAAATTGAAATATCTCTTAGTGATTGAGACTGCAAATATGCATCTCGTTTTTGATTATCTTATAACTATTACGGAATAGAACGTTTGAAATTAGAATTCGTCTTGTTATTACTATTTGCCAAAAATTATGATCTGGAATCATTATCGAGGTATGTAGAGAGATTGTTAGCTCTTTCTGTTGTCCATGTACAGTAATTTCTAAAAGCATATATATATATATATGTATAATTTGAATATAGCATATTTTGAGAAGCAGTAATAAACAGAAGGTATAATCAGATTATCTTACATCTTTTTAACTTCGCGAGTTTCACTTTTGTCTTTAATTATGGCTCGTTGCTTAAGTCTTCCAAGATAATTGAATGCACATAGCAACAAAATGAAAATGTGAATACATGGCACCTCAAAGCAAGCCACTGTCCATAAGATGATAGTCTATACCGTCATTAAATGATTAAATATTGTTTACTACATTTAATTTATTTTCCAGATAACAGCTTATGGTTCTATATATGGTATGGCACTGTTTTGTATTGTTATCGGTAGTATTCGTTCTATGTATTTTGTACAAAAACACATACGTAAAAAGCGGCTAATAGAAACTTCGATAACAATAAATGAAGCTAAAAAGTTCCCATTAACGGCATCCTGTGTTCTGTTTGGGCTTTATCTCTTTTTCGGGTATGTTTGTCGCGGAAGATATTTAACACATAAGGAACGCTGCTTGGGAAAGCCATAGTATTATGATGATTTAAATAAAAGATTATATGTATTTAAATAAAAGAATCGTTGTCATTCAACTCCATCCACCAGAAGATGGTTAGAATTCTAGAAGTACTATGGAGCATGGATTACCAGGCATTGTGTAAACCATGCTAAAGGTTTTCAGCTGAACATGTTATTACTTTATTTTTGTCAGTATTATAGTAGCGACAAATCTTTTACGAAAGCGCAAAATTAAGACTTGATCAAGCTATAGCGAAACCATATTTTTTTCCAACTTTTTCATTGGTTATCAAAATCTCTTCCAGTGACTAACTTTAAACAAATTTAATTCAAATTTTTAAGATGCGATGTTGAATGCCGGCAGAGAATCTATTCAATAGTTAGCAGCTACTTGCCGCCAAAGCTTTCATCACATCTTAAAATATTTCCCTTGCTGACTAATGTTACAAATGCTTCGGTGGTTATGGAAGGAGATACGTCAAAGACATTATTGCAGAAGACGGCACATTTCTTGCCTTTCATCAGTCAAGTCAATATAATGTATTTGTTGCTGGTGTTGCTCTGTTGGGAAGGTAGCTTTAAATTTTGAAATCGATTTAAATTTAGAGGATGAAGTTTAAAATGTGACTGCATTTTCACCTGTTTAAATTGTAAATCTTGAACTTAAATGCTTTCTAACTAAATATGTTTGGATCTGAAATTTTACTATTATTCAGGATGTGTTGCTCTTGCTGCGATTTTAAAGCCAATCTTCTCGTATGTTCTTCGTAAGCTTCCCATTGGAAATCATCAACCAAAAATGAATTATCCATTTCTGTGGTCATTGAAGAGAGGCAAAATAGAGATGGAAGAAGGTGATATCGAAGAAGCATCTCATGATGATTTTGTAGGTAACATGTTTTTATTCTGAACAAGAGACTTCTATTGTGAGAAATTTTATGCTCACAATGAAAAATCTCAAAGTTGAATTGCAATTAAGTTAGTAAATATGGCTTTACGAAGGTAGAAGAGGACATATTATCGGAAAGTCTTTATTGATTAGTGTGTCACGCTGCATTTCTGCTTCTGATTCATTCTGAATTTCAGGAATATGTTCTCAAAGTTGAGTGGGATACTCATGACATTGTTGCTATACTTTGCTGTTTGTGTGTGGGTTTATCACATCTTTACAGAAGGCATTGGATAACGAATAACATACTTGGTGTTGCTTTCTCGATTTACGGTATTGAAAGCATACATTTATGTAGTTTTAAGGTTGCTTTCCTGTTGTTCACATATACTTCATGTAACCAGCTTTGTAGTCTTCTTTTCTCTTCATCACAGATTTTTTAGTTGTGTCTTCTCGATATCGCGCTTCTTGTATTTAAGCATGATTTAAAATAAATTCTAGGCAGGTACAATGTTATTGGCTGGACTTTTTATTTATGATGTATTCTGGGTGTTCGCCACTGATGTAATGACTACAGTTGCCAAGGGCATCGATGCTCCCCTATTGCTGCAATTTCCGCAAGATATCTATCGTCATGGATTGAATAATTCTGGCAAACATGCAATGCTTGGTGAGTATTTGGTCAAATTGAAGGATTTAGAGATTCATTACCATTATGTCTATTTTCTTTATTTATTTTCATAATTATACGCCATAGACTGTATTAGTCCCTTTCAAAAAATGAGAACAGTTGCCTTGAAAATTTTCCTGGATAAACAATGTCGATGAATCACTATTCTTTTTCATTATAATTTTCATTGGAGTTAACTTCGAATCAGGCTCAGTCTTATGTCCTGATACCAATAATTTACTACTTATAGGTTTGGGTGATATTGTAATACCAGGAATATTTATTGCTTTACTTCGACGATTTGATCACTACATTGGTTCGGGAGGTAATTACAAGAAGCCACGTCACTATTTCCTCATAACGATAGTGGCATACTGCTTTGGTTTGATGATCACAATGGGCGTGATGCATTTTTTCAAGGTAAAATGATTTGATTTTTAAGTTATTTTATTTGGTCTTAAATCGATATAGTCAGGATTTGCTCAAGATCAAATTTTATTGCAAATTGATATGAGGAAATTATGTTTGCAACTACCAAATTTGTAAATCTATATTTTTTCGCTTGTAATTTTACTTTTTATTAAAGGGGAGTTTTCGATCTATCACTTAAGTTCTTCTAAACTGCACATTGCTGCTTAAATATTGAATGATATACAACAATCCAATCTATATTGTTACTCTTTACACTATATGACGATCTGTCTGAATGGCGATGTTCTTCTAATAACTGCTGATTTACAGAAATGTAATACTAGTGGGAGGTAATAAAACAGTGAAAGATTTTGTTTGTCAGTGCCATTGATATTTCAGGCAGCACAGCCAGCATTGCTTTACTTAGTTCCAGCATGTGTATTAGTCCCTCTTTCGGTCGCCGCTATTCGTGGTGAAGCATATGAAATGCTCGGTTACTGTGAGGAGCATTTAATTGAGAAGAAAAATCAACCGAAAAAATCGAAAGATGAGAAAAAAACGGATTGATTCTTTAAACAGTGTTGCGCATTTTATTTATCCATCTATCCATCTAGATTCTCTTACTTTCTTTATTGATATTGATTCTTTGAACATTCCAGACGCAGAATTGCCTTCTATCTTGTTTTTCTTGAAGTAGTTGATATTTCCATCAGACGTAGTATTGCCAAAAAAAAAAATACGGTGTCTATTTCACATTTCTATGGACTTTTTCGATGTATGAGTCGGTTTCAAATCTTATAAGCTGAGCAGAACGTGCTTTCATGAATGTAGTTAACGTCACAGTTTCCCCATTTGTATTGTGAACTAGATCTTAGCGATATGTGCGGAATGTAAGAAATCATGCAAAAAAATCCGAATGACTCAGTTACAACATATATTTGTATTGCTTAAGACGTTGCTTCCGGAAACCTACATATGGCAAGGATTTTGTGCAATTTCAATTCTTTTCTAAGCAAACTGTTTACTTCAGTTGTGATAATTCTTTATCTGCAATAACCCAATTATTTCTATGTTTTCTCAAGTATTTCTGGTAATGGTTACTTTTTCACATCTTTATTTCATATTGTTTGTGTAGAATTTCGAATATTTGGAACGATTTTTGTTTTGTTCTGCGGTACAACCTAATTTATACACTGTTTACCGGTTTTTCTAATCTCTTAGGCATTCCTTTCAGCCCATTTCAAATGGATGTTATTGTTTTGGTTATTTTCGGAAAAAGTGTCTTTTATTTTCTACGACTAATAAGTTCATCTGGGTGGACATGATTTTCGTGATTTCCAAGCATCCATTTCAGTTGCTCCCTATTCATCTAGATAACACACAGGTAATGCTTCGACCGTTACATGTGCATTGGTTATCACAGAGTTTGTTAAGATGTGAATAAACGCGAGGAATTTAAATTTCTTCTTATGCAGAGCTACACAAACAATTTCAGCTCATCCATAAACCAATCCAAATCTATTCCAAAAATAATGAGAACAAAGAGAAAACAGCACAGAACAAACTGAAATACATCATGCAATTGGCTTGATGTTGACCATTTGGAATACAACTGCTACTCCTATTACAACAAGACCTTTGTCATACGTACATCACGTTAACAATCTTGAGAAAGAAGACAGGTGTGGGAAGTGGTGAAATACAAGATTTAATAGTAGATTTGACTTGTCATGATGTCATCAATTTGTGATACGGCCCCGTCATGATGAGGCAAGGCCAGATGATATAGAGATGGGTGTGAAGGGACAGGAGGTTGGATAATGGTTATCGCGGTAATGGTAGTGCCTATTAATGTGTGCTGATTATAGTGATGGTTTCAGCAAAGGTACACACCCACATTCACACACTCTCACACACATCTGTTTATCACGCATTGAATATTATCATGATGAGGGAAATAGTAGGATGTCACCATGAGCTACTCCCTGCATGATGCAGGATGCAGTCCTCTTCTTTCCCGCCTTCCTCCTTTCCTTTCCATACATGGGGCTAAGGATCGGTAGCAGCAGCAACAACAACAGAAAACACTTTCCCTGCGATGCATATACGCTTATATATATATATATATATATATATATA
>KZ269990.1:12739-123038 GCA_002249935.1 Onchocerca flexuosa | reverse complement strand
TAATAATAATAATAATAATAATAATAATAATAATAATAATAATAATAATAATATCTCATCGTCAGCAGCGAGCAATATAATCTGTCACAAAGAACAACGATCTCGATCAATCACTCACTACAACACCTCTGTCCCGTTCTCGCCTTCGCTTACAACTACGTCCTCGTCTCGTCTTGTCTCGTCTCTTCTCGACGAGACGACGGAGGTTCGATTGTTAGTGTTCCTCTTGCCTCACCTCTCCGTGTTGCTTGCTTTGCCTATTATCGAAGTAGAAGTAGAAGTCGAAGTGGTAGTAGTAGTAGTAGTAGTAGTAGTAGCAAGGGAGGTAACGAGGTTGATGGCTGGTGGAAGTAATCATGTTGCGGGGGGGAGAAGGGGGGCAATAGTGACGACGACGACGATGACAGCAGTAGTAATAGTAGTAGGAGTAGGAGTAACCCTTTCGTCCAATCTCTTCTGATAGCACTTATCATCATCAACTCATACTAACTCGGAAGCAAGAAGAGAGACAACACAGCAGGAGAGCCAAGCAACACTAATCAACTCACAGAGCAGCACCACTACTCCTACTACTACTACCTCGAAAGCCCATTGTTATTCATCCTCATCCTCACCCTCACCCTCATCCGTATCCTCTCACTCCCCGTTGACACTGTCCCCTTGTCCCCTTCCTTCCCTTATCCTCTTTATTGTGTGTTAACACACATACCATAACCTCTCTTAACATAACATTCAAAATTTACTCAGAAGTGAAGTCAATCAATCATTAGTAAATCACCTACAAGGAACTCATTTCTCCTCCTCTCCTTACCTTCCGCCACTTGCCGACTCAAATCACTCCATTCTTAACAAATAGTGCAAACAGAAAGATCGAATAATCACCGACAAATCAAAACTCATTGCGACCGGATGAAGAAGCGATGCTCCCCCCCTCGTACCATCTGTCAACCACTGCTGCAAATCTTCTATCCTCATGTAAACATCATCGTAGTAGCGGAACTTCCCAGAATCAATTGAAATCATTTCCCGGAACAATCAACCGCTGTTTGATATCAAATCCCTCAGCATTCTCATTGATCTGTGTGCTCACTCTTCCCCCAGTTTCCCCGAAAAATAACAAACATGCAAATAACAGCATTCTCTAATGCTACCTTACGCAACATCATCGATTTTCACATCATATCAATAATAAAAGTGACAACTGCAAAATGTCGTAGGGTAACAACTCCTTGTGAAGCTTATTAATACAACATTATCGATTTTTTCCGAATTTAATGGTAACATAACGTGTCCGGTACTAAAACGGGACAACGATAATTTCGGGTAATGAATATATTGATGATGATCTAAACGGATATGCTACATATCACTGATCACTGCTAATAACATATCTTCCAAAAGCAGTGATAGCCCGAAGAACGGAAAAGGAAAGTGCAGGATATCAGCTTTTATGTACATCCACTGCTAATGAAGTGTACGCATGCCTGCATGAAATTGTGTGTGCGTATATGTGATGTATAGCGGATGTGCGCCGATGGGAGAGTCAAACTTGACTCGATTCGACCTAGTTCCTCTTGATTCGCATATTTCCTTTCGGTGAAAACATATCAGGGAATTATCTTGGATTGAGTAGATCAATGAAGCACAAACACAAAAAATTGCTGTTCAAAAAAAATAGTGATTCGGTGGTCGCATAAGTCTTTTCCTGATGATTTCATTTTTATTTGAATAACAAATGAGCTAATGCAATTGTCAGTTGAACGAATGAAGAGATATGAGGAAGTGAAGTGATGAGGAAGATGAAGTAGGACAACCTATATTTGATATCTAAAGGAAAATAAATATAAAAACTTCAGATGAACATATAGAAACCTACAAAGAGCGCTTCATTTTTTCATCAAGTGAGCCAAAATTTAGGTTCTCTAACTCAATGATTTTTACTAGACGGTAATGAACGATGGAATAAAAGTAAAGTTGACAAAATTTACAAAATTAAATATAATCTTGCACTTTACTGTATAAAGATCCCATCTTCTTAGGAATTCACTTTATTCTGTGAATATGATAGATTTGTACAAAAGATTTTGTGATGAAAATCGAATATTATCGAAAGAAACTATACAATGCATAGATTGGCTAGATGGTTGGATGGATTGGATGAATGAATGAATGAATGAATGGACTGATTACTAAGTCTGGATGGATGGATGGATGGATGGATGGATGGATGGATGGATGGATGGACTGATTACTAAGTCAGTAAATAGTAACTGATGGGAAAGAGAGACTGGATAAAAATTTATGTGCTGAAATGGTAATCAATGTTTCCTGAGTGATATGCAGCAGGAGTTTGAAATGGGGTGCGCAGTCACCATCATCAGAATGCAAACATTCGATTGAATGGATGGGAAGAAAGGAACGAGAGGTGGGGAAAATGGGAAAGGAGAGGAGACAGGCTGAGGACTCAGAGCAAAGGATTATGTTAATGGCTGTATAAGAGACAGAGGTCAACTGAGCGTAGAGGTCATTTTCTTTAACAAATTAAACACCTGCTGATAGAGCAATCCTCGATCGTCATGTCACGTCACATGTTAATTTCTCCCTTTCTCGAAATTTGCTTGCATCACTCTCTCCAACATTATTTCAGCTGATGCTAGTTACCTATGCAAAATCCTTTTTCAAAAAATTTATTGCGAAGAAATCAGAAATCATTCTGGGTAAAAGAAGGCAAGCAGAATAAAGGTAGAATTCAGTCCTCATAAAAAAATCTAGTTTCATGCTCAAGTTTTGATTTTGAATTGTGAGTACCAGAAATTGAACAACTCCGAGAAATCCCTGTTCTTATGTTGATGTATTGAAACTGAGAAAGGCGACTTAGACTGAAACGATTCTTAGAATTCTATTCTACTGATCCGCTACATTCCGAGACTGCATTACGAGCTCTCAAAATAGTTAAACAATATCTCTAGCTGGAAAATTATAAAAGGTTCCCATCAAAGCTAGATAATGAATAATAAATGAAAGTGTCATGATGACATTTGAAGCGACATCTCTTTCGCATGTCCCTTAACCACTTTCTAATTCCACATTTTTGACCAATTAAAACAAAAAAAAAAAAAACCCATAAAAAAAAGAAATGAAACATCGGAACATAGAGAATCAATGAACTTGCGAGCATTGCTAATAGATCATATTAGTATATGAATGCAATCCAACCACACTTTGATACATTCTAATCAGTTGGCAATTCCAAAACATTAGCAACAGATATCTTCAAAATATTTGGATTAACGCCATCACCATATATGCGTGCGATGAATAACCCAAAGAATGGATTTGTCATCGCACCAACTTAACGCACTCTTACGTACCAGTCGATTTACTCATCAAAAAACAATGTACAAAAATTTCAGTTTTCC
This sequence comes from Onchocerca flexuosa, assembly GCA_002249935.1. Lineage (NCBI taxonomy): Eukaryota > Metazoa > Nematoda > Chromadorea > Rhabditida > Onchocercidae > Onchocerca > Onchocerca flexuosa. The sequence continues at coordinate 119,619 of KZ269990.1, read as the reverse complement.
ACGATACAGCATTCTTTTCACTACCAACATGGCTACCACAGATAATAGAATGGATGTTATCAACAAATGTCAAGGGCGATAGTTATCATCATCAAAGATATTTTGGAGAATTGGTGACATTGGCTGATAAGAAATGGCCTAACTGACGGTCAAACAAAGAGACACAATATGATCGTTACAATCCAGCCATTCTTACCTCTACACCATTTCCTGAAACATGTCTTTAGTATTTCTTCCATTCTTACCTGTGTCAAGCTACTTCCCATTTTTAGGGGTATCTTGTAAAACTAGAACTTGGTGATAATAAATAATGAACAGGCAAGAAAATATGCACTAAACAGGCACTTTTTGATGCCACCATCACGACGAACCTCTTGAGAATTTGTCATAACATATCCTACCAATAATCCCACAAAAAAATAGTTCTGATACTTATGATCGAAAGTAAAATACCAATGAGTTTTAAAACGTTTTGAAATGCATCAGTTATTTCGAGAAATGCATTGAGACATTTTGACATATTCTTATAGTTTCGCTCACTATACTTTCGATGTTACTTCAGCGTCTGATGTTTTTGTAGTTAGTGATTTAAGAGCGAAACTTTTACCTGGAATAAATTAATTCGCAAGAGTCACACCCACAAAAAGGAAGTAAGATATGCTTAAAATAAGAGGTCGGTGAAAACGTGAGAGTTGGAATTCATGGATACGACTTATGACTTTCTTTTTAGCCTTGTCTTCTCTACACCTCTTTCAAAAAGACCCCAGTGGCCAAGCCAACTATTTGCAAACCTGACAAGGAATGGTGGAGTAGTGGTTTGCATTTTCTGAAACAGGAACAACGTATGATTTAATCGCCTCGTCAATGCTATTTTTGTTAGGTTGTATATAAAATTACTTACTTTCCTTTGAACATATGAAGTTCAGAAATGTCACAAAAGGAAATGTGTTCAGCGTGGAAAAAGACTTTATCACCAAAAAGGAAAAAAATTGATAACAAGGTAATGGCGAAATATACATCCCAACATTTCTGAATTGATAAATAATAACAAACAAGTAATTTAGTTTCAACCTTCTAGATGAATGGATAAAATTTGGAATTCCACTTTGAAAAGCGAATCTAGCAGGTCCTTTGTGAAGTTTGGATTATTCAGAAGCTTTCAACACTAATTGGCTATGAAAATTATAAATATTTCGTTAACTCCTTCACTGGTAATTTACAGTATTAGTTAAATTATAGATTCATTTTTGGCTCAATAATAATAAATAATTATATCATGCAGCTAACAATTATTAGGCTGAAAAATCAACTCTTAAAGCAGAACTCAAGATTTTAAGTCCGTATGAATAGTAATATAAATATATCGACAATCATATCTTTATGAATAAATACTGTTTTGCTTTTCTATATTATATAATAACCCGTAGTGACAAGAAAATTGTATTTTCAAAATAGTTTGTAGGGATCTACTAAGCAAATTTAAGATACATGGCAAATTTTTAGATATCATGAAAAAAAAATTTTTTTTCTATACTTATCGAGAAACAATGTTCACAAAAAAAAAGCTAAACCAAAAAAAAAAAAATGATACATCCTAATCATTCGATAGGTGCTCGTAGGTATCACATGAAATTCATTCTTTACCTACAGTTCAGCAACTTTGTGTACAAATTATTGAAAAACTAATCATGAAAAAATCTAATCAATTTTCACCGTTGAATAAATTTTATGAATAAATTTTGCAGCACCCCAATAGCCAATGGTGCCGCACATAAATCCAAGGGCTGCACTAAACAAGCCCATGTACCCGAAATAGAAAACCGTCTGGAAAAGCCCATACATCCTGAAAATTCAATTTCGTTTTTAGAATTATATTAATTTGAATTCAGTAAAATTTCGTGAAATCATTCGAATTAGAACCGTGAATTCAAAAATAACTAACTTTGTCTTGAACAAGAAGTAATAAATTGAGTAAAGATAGACGTAGAAAGATGTAGATGCTCCTGCCAAAAAGCTGGTCCATCTCCTAAACAAACCGTTACAATTAATTTATGAGACAGAAATCTACGAATCTGCTTTAAATGTATAAGAAAACCTAAGAAAGAAACAATTGGAATAAAATCATACCATCGATAATCTTCGGCATTCAGAAGAAAATAAGTGCACACAACTGTGACACACATCGTAACAATGGCAAGAATAAGAGTAACGAGCAACATGAAGCCAAAAACATAGTAAATTTTATACGCCCAAAATGATGTAAAGATGAAGTACCTGCAATTTTCAAGATTACTGTGTTATTTTAATAGAAATTCTATTTATGGATTCTCTCCTTTCAAGAAATAGAATTCACATTTCAATGAAGATTGAACCAAACGGTAGAATACCACCAAGAAGAACAATCAGTGACGGTTCCAGAAACCACTTCTTATCCGGAATCGGTCGAGGAACAGCATTTACTCGACATGGATTGTCACTCTGTCCTTTCACATTACGTCCTGAGCTCAAAAAAAGTTGGAGTAATATAGTTTGTTTCATCAAAATTCCACCAAATCTATATGAGATGTGACTAACCGAGTACAGTGCCTACTAAGGTTAACGGGAGAATAACAAATAAGCAAATAGCAGTGACAGCAAGCATAATTGTGAATGGAATGGCTCTTGACGCATGGTATGATATGGCGACAATATTAACCAAAAATGCCACAGATGACACCAAACAGGGTAAAAGAAATGCACCAAACACCATTTGACGTATCCACCTGTAAATTGATAAATGAAACTTCATAAATCTATTTAAAACCAGTTTTTCCGTTGTAAAGTTGAAAAATGAAAAAATTTACTGCTTGCCACCAAACCGAGCATACATCGATCCTCCAGCAAAGCCATTCACTGGAGATGCTGCGGCATACACAAAAATAGCGGCACTTAACAATGACCCTCTTCTGAAAAAAAAAAAAAAAAATGAAATATAAAGTTCAGAATTATGTACAGTGCGAAATTATCTACTAAAGAGACACTATCATATAAGTATTTGTTTAACAGAAGCAACTTACTCCGTATAAAATTCGCCTATAATGGCAAGAATAATAGTAATAATTACAACCGTAAATACATGACATCCAGTACCAACTAGCGATGAAAAAAGCATTGGAAATGATGGCGTCCTGAACACATCTCCATGTACTTGTTTCCAACCATATTCATCACCTAGGTCACGCTCCTGAAAAAAGGACCATCTAAAAAGAAAAAACTTGACTGGATAGGAACATCTTCCAAAGATTATATGTCCACAGATATTAAATTCTGCGCATGACAAATATTTTACGATATCGCAAATTTATGGACAAAGTACAAAAAATGTAAGCTAATGAGAAAAATAAAATAAAAAATAATAGAAAATATCTTACCATGTCATCAAGATCTTCATCTTTTTGATAACGAGCATAATCTTTTTTCAATGTTCGCATCAGTATCATCCAGACCAACCCAACCAAAAAGATTACCATCATGAACGAATTGAAAATGGAGAACCAGTGTATCTGGAAATTTAGAAACTTGCGCATGAGAAAAATTGAACTGTTATTTTTAAAAATGGACCTACTCGGTGCTGGAAGAAGGTTGGATCCAGATATTTCTCAAACCGTTTATCAAAATCAATATCAGAAGTTTTCCAAACAACTTCATATGTGAAAGAAATCGACGCACCAGGGGTCAATGTGACACGTATGTCTGAGGTCACATTAATGTCCACAATCTTTAAAAAATATCATGAATTATTCGGAAAAGAAACTCCAATAAGATGACAATTTAAGTTAATGAGTGCAGATTTTAATTGAGATTAGAATCTAAGAATCAATCACAAGTAGAAATCAGACAAACGAAGAACAAATTGTGACCAACTTGCTTCCCATTATAACCAATTTCTAGTTTTTTATGTGTGAAAAGCCGATAATTTGGTGGAGTTATTGATGAATCAATCTCACCAACCATACCTAAAATTAATTTTATTCCCAACTGCACCAAAGGAAAAAGAAAACATATTTAGGAAACAATGGCATAAACACAATCTCTCAAACTGCGACTACTTGAACTTTTACAGTTGGACGAAATTCGATTACTTACCATACATAGGTAGTTCATCAAGATACATCTGATACCAATAATTATTTCGCACTGCATAAACAAACTGCTTGTAATCCTCTTCACTAAGAGTCTTTTTACAAAACTCCACTTTTTCCACATTTTCTATAAAAATGTTTTGTTCAACAACAAAAACAATTTCCTTTAGTGAGAACAGTTAGAGTAATTTGAACGACCTAGTTGCACATAATAACCTTTAAATTTGATATCCAATCCCGAATAATCAAGTTCAACGCCCAACAGTGCTTCTCCCAGTGTTTCGTGATAATGGCTGATTGAGTGCTTCGGTCCTCGGCAAAAGGGTAACGAAAAATAAGCGTAAGTTTCTTGTCGATTACTATATGGACCAACCGTATTCATCCATAAAACAATCTTAATTTTTGCAAAAATAAGAAAAAGGCAAGTTCAAAAGTTGAAATGCTGCTTGCTTACTAAATTTATACATATTTATTAGTTTTCCTTAAATGAAAGCCACTTCTTCATTGCGGAAGAGACAGCGATCAGAATGTGCTTAGATTCTGTAGAACTCTAAAACTAAGTTCTGCTTACTTCAGCCATAATCATTCATCTCATTTTTAAAGTTAGCTCCTCAGCCGAATTAATTTAACATTTAAATGCGAAGAACGACTTTTATCTGTCGTAATAAATAAATAGGTTTCAACATCTCAAGCAAGCTAAGACAATGCCGTTTATTGACTAGCGAAAATCAAAAATGCCCCCTATTACTGATTCAAAAAAAGAATACTACATGGATATGTCTAATATTCAGCTGCAAAATATTGGAAATCCTTGTATTTATTTCATGGCCAAAATGAGTAAATGTAATAATCACAGAAAGAGACTTGTGAATGAATGAACGCTGTTGGCTAACCTCTTCACCCTCACGATATAAGTGATCGTGTTCATCGCCTTCCACAAAAAGATATGCCCATAACACTAATGCACAGATGACGCGACGCATTACTCGATGAAACCCAGAAAATATCATTCATCTATTAAAAGATAAGAAATGTCTATTTCAAAATTCATAAGTCGACGTCCCATTAAAAAAAAAAATAATCACTGATATCACTAAAATTTAGTGGTAATTTGAATTACAATATCAAATTTGAGCAAAATTTAACACATGCATGTAAATTAAACTGACAAATCCTAGCTCACAATTAGCAATATCCGGTTTTTAACAATGAATAATATTCGTAATAGAAAAAGTAAATTTAAAAATTTTCCAGGACTGCAAAGAAAACTCACTTTTTCAGAACTTCAAAAATACGTTTTATGAATCATGAAATGTTGTCAAAAATTTCTTAAAAACAAAATCATCTGAAACATTTCTACAAATTTTTCAGATTTCACTTTATGAATTTTAATGCTCTTCCTCGCGGTCAACTCATTCTTCTCTTAAATCATAATTTTATGTTTTTCATCTTATAATTTGCAAAAAAAGAAAAAAAATTATAGAAGTGTGTCGCAAAAGATTGCATATAGATATAATGAAAACTAAATTTTGATTTCTTTAGCATTCTAGTTTCAAAATATTTCAATGTACATCTTTGCTTCGTTGTTATGCCATTCAAGATGATTCAAAATCGAAATTCGAAAATCGTTGTTTTCAAATGGACATGTTAATAATTATATAATTTAAAAAAAACTGTTAATGCCTGAATGCATCTTAAAGCTTCGCATCAGATCCATACAGTTTCATCTGAGAGTAAAGATATTTAATTATGTTAGAATATGAAAACCCAAATATATGTCTAATGTTGAGGACATCTTTCCGAACTTTCAATATTCAGATCAGTCTCTCATCAAAAAATGAAAAGAAAGCGTCAGGCAGTAAAAATGCAACATAACAGATCTATTTCTAATGGTAAACGAAGAATTGCATTCTAGCCTCAACATGCGATCGAACGAGAAAGATAAATTATGAGAATGTTGCGGTAAATAAATTTAAAAATTAAACAAATGTTGCTACAGGTACATTCTTTTGTAAGAAACGATTCCTTATAAACTAAAAATTAGCCTTTTATGGTTAGAAGGAAACTTATTATAAAGCAGAGAATTAAGTAAGCACAAAATACAATTACAAAATTATACCAGGCATTCTTGTATGTAACAGCAGGAAAAGTGAGAGCGTAGTCCATCTACGTTTGCTTTCATATAACTTCTAAAATGGTCAGAAATTTTAATGAAAACATAATCTTTACGGAGTTGTCACAACCTAACTATGAAGTAGATAAAAATGGAATATTTAACGGTTTTATAGAGGAGATCTGTAAAATTGTGTCCAACACAGAGCCAGTCGTTACAATTTTGAATACTACGGATTGAACAGTGTGTAAAAAAAACATCGTGAAGTTCAAATCCCTAAGAAAACCAATTTAGAACGAAAGGCAGTGGATCTCCATGCAAAAAATTAAAAAAGAGAAAGCATGTGGGAGGGCAGTTGCTTCAATTTCCATCATTTAATTATTTTTAGATCATACCGATCAATTACATATGTCATTCCATTTATTTTTCCACTTATTTTATATAATTTCATCAAATTAATCTTATGGAATTCACTATAAAGAGGACCAGAGATGGAAGCAAGGAAATGCAGGAGCAGAAATACCCATCCACTCATTTCTTTCATTATCGTTATTAAATCATGAGAATAACTCTGCTCAACAGAATCTAGTCCCCAACAACCATAACAACTTCAATTTAGCGAACTAAAAACGAAAACGTACTGATTTCAACTACTATGACACATCACAGGACGAACTTTGAGCTCCATGGTCATTATGCAATTATTCGAATCATGAGCATGAATGGAAATTTAAAGATGTTTGTGTTGTAAGTTTTCTTATGGTGCAGTTTGGATGAATACTTGTTTTTCTTTATTTTTACTCGTTAAATTGAAATTTTTATAGGGAAGGTAATATGCCATGAATGATGTGTTGGGAGAAAGTTTGTAAGCAATGAAATCCTCAATGTGCGTATTGATTTCAAACATTGTGAACATCAAGCTTTTTTTAGAATTTCGGAAATGGAGTGTGTTGAGAAGGCCATTTCTAGAGCTGTCAAATACCGGAAGTTTAATTCTTTAATCACTGAAACTTTCGACCTGGCTTGTGTCCAGGCAAAGGAGGCTTTAAAAAAAGGGAAAACTCCTTTTCCTGTGGTTGTCAAAGATTGCTATATGTATGTTATTTTTTCTTACTATTGTCCTATTTTTCCAGCTTTACCCTGAAATATACATAATAATATTGATTCCGTTTACTGCTCATTGATATTGCTTAAGATGGTAATCATTTTTTTATGATTCAAAGCGATAGAGTTTTACGTTTCTAAAAAATTATTTATTTTTGTAGCGAATTGGATTAAACGTTCAGCTAAGAAGCCGTTACTTAAAAGTCATTCTTACAAGCAAGTTATGGAGACTATATGGTTATGGAGACTATATGCGCATTACCCGAAATTTGTTTTCACTCGATATTATAGGATTATTTTCTCATTTTTTTAGCCATCAAAATATTAGATTGCTGTTCACATTGAAATTTTAGGACAAATAAAGTCCGAACAACGTGTGCATCACGAAACCTGTCAAATTTCATTGCACCGTATACTGCTACCATTGTCAGTAGACTATTTGAACAAGGTAACTTATTTATGTATTATGTTAATATTTGATATCTTGATTGAAATAACTGGGAAAAATTGTTTTTCCAGGTGGTTGCTTGATTGGGAAGGCTAACATGGATGAATTTTGTATGGGAACATCAAGTTCAAAAAGCCATTTTGGACCCGTAAAAAATGGATTAAGTGACGAAGCAAATCTTGAAACTAACTGGCGAAGTCCTGGTGGATCATCTGGCGGGTGTGGTGTAGCGGTGCAATTGGGCATTTCGTCAATGTTCGTATATTAAATTTCAGTTTCACTTTTCTCATCATTATATTACGCTGACACATAATATAATATATATTGAAGTGAAAAATATTTTAGAAGTTTGGGATCGGACACTGGTGGTTCGTCACGAAATCCAGCAGCATTCACTGGACTTTTTGGCTTCAAACCTTCCTATGGAGTCTTATCAAGATTTGGGCTCATCCCTTTGGTTAATTCACTTGATTGCCCATCAATAATTGCTAAGACTGTTAGAAATTGCAACTTCTTACTTCGTAAGAATCCCGTCTTTACAATAATTTCGACCATTTGTTAAACAGATTACTTTAATTTTTACAATTTGTAATAAGTTACCGGAAATCGGTTAGGCAGTCCTAGTCCTGAGGTGGCCGTATTTCATACATGATTGTGCGTGGATTTTCTGGAGCAGATTTATGATGTCGGTATTAAATTTTCCTGTCTGGTCTGCTGCTAGTTCATATTGTTGTAACCAAAAAATATTGAGAGCTTTAAAAATGTTTGACTTAGGACTGCATAATTTTTTCTGATTCTGCAGAGGTGATGAGTGGTCGCGATATATTCGACTCAACCTGTATTGATGCACCATCATCTTGTTTCATGCAAGAAAGACCAATTAGTGGAATAATTGTTGGCATCCCCAAAGTAGGTAATAGAAGTTTGGAATCACTAATAACTTTATAGGACTTTCCTAAAGATTCGAATAATTCCAAGATTTCTCATGAAAAATTATGTTTAGTTTATCCTTTGACAAGTGAATAATACAATTTATAGTTGTCTGAAATTGTATTCTTAGTTAATTTTAATTTTCACCGCCAGGAATATCACAATGAAACATTATCAAGTGAATGCTGGAGAGGCTGGAATGAAGCAGCAAAAGCTCTAGCTGTGTTGGGTTGTAAGATAAAAGAAGTGAGCATGCCGTCCACAACTTACTCTATAATTTGTTATCATGTACTTGCCGAAGCAGACATCACATCAAACATGGCAAGGTTTGTGGATTGAAATTTATATTTCGTGAAATTTAAATCCAAAAATACAAAGTTATAGGCGAAGTCGATGTAAGGAAATTCCCGTATTATCTCTTTTCAGATATGATGGAATCAAATACGGATACAGATCAGATTGCGACAGGTCAACTTCCATGCTATATTCTGCGACACGAAATGAATCACTCAATGATGTTGTTCGTAGGAGAATATTCGCAGGGAACTATTTTTTGATGAAGTGGTATAACTTCAGTAATTTTGTTTCTTAAATTAGCTTTGTCAAAAGCAACTCTGGAAATAAATTGTCGGAATCATATAAGGACCATTAGCTTGTTCAGTGCATTAAGTCCAACCCATACAACATGTCAGTAATTCTTCGATCTGATCGGCGCTTCTAAGATATATGACTTGTCATGCTCCGATACTGTGTAGGCATTGACATTTCCATTCTTTGAAACTTCCATCTCGGGTCTCACAGGAATTAGAATTCAAGGTATTTTGAAACTTGCAGAATCGAATTTTTTTTTTCTATTTTGACAGATTAGTTACAGTCATTACGACGAATACTTCGGGCAAGCCCTTCGTGTACGACGATTGATTAAAATGGATTTCGATCGTGTTTTCCGAGAGGAAGATTGTGATGTCCTATTAACTCCAGTAACAAGCAGTATTCCACCGCTGTTTTCCGAAATTAGCGACGCCGATGGTTACAAACGAGAATGTGAAGACGATTTTTACACACAACCTTGTAATATGGCTGGTGTTCCAGCAATTTCGGTACCATTCACGAAAACAGCGGATGGATTTCCAATTGGTGTGCAGATTATCGCTGATCATTTGAAAGACGGTCTAGCATTGGATGTGGCGGAAAAGCTTTATCAGTATTCTGATGCATAAACTGTAAAACAGTCATTTGCAACTAAGTAGAATTTTACAAACATTTGGCAGTAATTTATAAGATATAAATTTCATATGAAATTATTAATATTCGTATGTAAGTCATTATAACTATACATGTTTGTATCGTGTAAATAACGAATGAAGAATACGCAGCGTACTTTTTAAATCACCGTTTACAATATCCTGCACTCGGGCACGTGGTCGTTGAAAATCGGCTTCATACATTAGCTGATACGCGAAAGTAACATTATGTATTTTTTGATCGTACGTTAATGCCTAGAAAAATCAGCACTCAACTTATGTAAATCGATCACAGAAAGAAGGTTTAATAACCAAATTCTAAGTAATTCAGAGCGGTATGGTGCAAAATAGATACATATTAACCGGAATCGGTCAAACTATTTTTATTTTGAAAAATGAACAATAATGGCCAGAAAACTCCGCAATGAACTCTTCCAGCCACCAACAACACAATTTATCTCAAATAAAAATGTCTGTGAATACCTGCAAATCGAAATTGTAAAGCGGAACAAAGTATCCCTCCAATAAACCCATCAAAAGCACTAAATAAACTCCATCCTTGAACTGATTCTCCAGATCTGTTACTTCCAAATTAATCTTGTTAAGGTGTTTGTTACAGAAAGCCAGCAGAGAACTCTTTACATGAGCCAATTTGTCAGGTCCATAGTCGAAAAGAGTATCGAAAGCATCCCTCTCACCCTAAAAATATCAACTATTTTCAAATTGAAAGCAAAAATGATTATTGTAGGGGAATAAATTTAAAACTTGTTGGCTAGATGGTTATATTTTCAATTTTACAACGAAATAGGCAAACTGACTTTAACACCCAATTCTGGCTGCGTTGTCGTAAGCTGCTCGGTGGAATAACGGCTCTTCAATTGATTGTCTTTCTTCTGTACGACGAGAATCTGTGCATTCACATACTCCGGAAATCTAACAGGAGCGCGAAAGAATACGGCGATCGCAACCAACAGCTGTATAATTGCCACTGTGTCCTGCAATCAATATCTACGTGCGTAGATGACACTTTGCAAAACTCCGTCGTCTTACTTTCTCTTACGAGAATTTGCAGAACATGAGCTTTCTTGCGGTTTGAGATAATCTTCTATTCTCTAACTAAAAGCTTTGCGGCTAACTACGTAGATACTAGTTCTATCTCATACAGCTAACGATTCACCATACTTGATTCATGTCATCCGGATAACTTTGAAGATCGTTCAATCACTAATTTATTTCGGTATCGGTGTCGGGAAAAACCGAAATTTTCCCAACTAAAACTAATTAAAATATGGAAATTAAAAAATTGTAAATTTTTTAAAATGATTCATCATCTGTAAAATTATTTCTCATTGTGTGCTATGTCCATGCTGATTTACAACCACATCAAAACGTTTCCGCTTACAGCTAATAAAGTCATTAATCTTGTGCTTGTAAAACTGTCACTATCTTTGAATTCAATTAAACCGTCGTAACACTTTTTTTCTTGGTGAACAATTTTTTTTCTTAAAATTATTTCAATATCAATTGTATTATATCCCAATATACCCAATTCTCAACATCTAAAATATCCCTTTTTATTCTTTCAAATTGGTTCGCTCTGACTAGACGATCTTAAACCACGTTACTCCTGTCCAAGTTCCCAGCATATTCCTCTTCAGAAAACCAATCGACATCACCCAATTTACTTGCCTACACGCCTGATTTTCTACTGTTCTGTCAATTACGTATTATTCGATTACTACTATTGTGAATAAAGGATTTAATATAAATCTATTCCTAACACAGCTCAAACCAAATTTCAAACCTTCCACAACAACCGGTAGTTCCAGACAACAGTGACTGCACAAAAATAAAGGAAAGAATCTGTTGAAAACAATCAATACCTTATTGTGAATCAGATCAGCATTCCATTTTGCTTTTTCATATTGCCCCTGTGCGATAATTCGATTAACAGTCTCAATCACTTTGTGCAATTTTTGCCGTTGTCCTTCCTCACTTTGCGAGACTTCAGGCACTTCAATCTGAACAAATCACATTACTTGGAACAAACAAAGTAGTTATGCAATAATCATGTAGAATAAAATCAGTGCAAATAACTCTATTCAGGAATCAAACAATCAATTAAAAATTCTGAATGAAAAAACTGCTACTTTCACATCAGATATATTCGGAAAACAAGAGACATATAAATAGCACACGCTTCTAACAAACAAGAGACACAAACTTTGATATTAGCTAATTTTTCAGTAAGTTTTTGTATGATTTGACCATCATACAAGTCTTCCTGTATGTGTTTCACAACGATTCTTTGCGGTGCTAATTCATAGTTCAGCCAGTGAATCAAAAGTTGTATTACTTCCTGTACACGTGGGTCGTCACGAGATTCCATGGTCAGTAGTCTTTTTTCTTCGCCTAGGAAGAAAATTATGCGTTATATTTAAATTCTGCACAAGTTTTTCTAGCGGTAATTTTTTTACAAAAGTGTGTAAATTATGCAGAAATATTACAAGGTTATGAGAACTGCAAACTGCTCCAGTTGATTTCCTACGTAGGATGGATCCCACTTTTATAATTTTAGCTCCTCTTTGAATATCCTATGGGTAACAGTGAACACGAAAAAACTTTCATGTAAACTATGGCACTTCAAACTAAATCGTTTTTCACAAATAGTAATCTATACCACTGATATTACCAAACACAAATACAGCTGTTTCCAATAAATTTCACAAAGTGATTGAAGAGGAAGAAAGATAAGATAATTAGCAATATTTAAATATTTAGGCAATTCTGTCACTGTGTATATACCCTCTTCAAGCATAATATTCTGCAGAGTCGCTGAAACTGGGATAACTGTAGAATCAATTGCTTTTGCTCCTTCTGTTTCAACCTAAAATTGCAAATTCTTAATATCCTATTGAGCTATCATAAATAATTGAAAAGAATTATAAACTTGCCCACTACCAAAAAACAAAAAACTCAAAAGAGGTCTAGATAACTCAAAACGAATCAATATAGAATCAACAATTATCTATATCTGCTGTACAAAGCAGATATAGATAATTTAATACACTGGTAATAATCCGATAATTCGAAGCAGTAGGATTTCATCAATTTTTCAAGCTTCCTTTAGTTCATCCAAAGCGGTATAGTTATATGGAAAGACCATTCATCTCCCTCACTCTTATTCTTTCTGTAAACTACGGATACCACCACACAATCAATTTCATCCATCAATTTTCTTTATTCTCGCAAACTCTTTCCATGTTTCTACTTCACATATTTAAACATGAGTGTTCTCCTCTCACTAAGTCGGAATGAGATTTCGAGCTCAAATTAAATTCCAGCAATCAATACTTGATAGACTTTAAATAACAAAAAGTGAAAGTTGAATAAATCCAACGATGACCAGAAAAAAAAATTCACTTCAATAGCTTCATTTTCAGCTTCCTGTTCCAGTTGTTGTGATTTCTTTTTTCTCCCAAGAGTTCCCAACTTGTCAAAAAATGATTCATCCTGAAACAAATTCTGACAATTCCAGTATTTGTTGCAAGTATTACATTAAGAAGGTATAGAAGATCGATAAATATTCCAGAAGTAAAAATGTGGATATATAAAAATGTGGATGAGTCTGACAAAGTTCCTAACATAAACCAGAAAGATGAATTTTTTATTAAGTAATTCTTTATTACCCAGTCCAAACAAAATCCATTTTACCCATCTATAATAAGTAATCAAGCTAAGTTTCTTGTAAACACTAGCAAATATTATAAATGCTTTATTCGGAAAATATCAATCTAAATTTCTCTTCAGAGAAACATTATTATCAGAAATTTTAGAAAGAGGAATTAAAGTGTTCCAACCTTCTTCTCTTTTTTGATGGTACCCTTCGGCGGAAAAGTTTGATCAATAGACGATCGAGATGCCATATCCGAAACTAACATCTCAGACTGTGCTCACTAATGGATATGCCACTACTACGATTTGTAGATGTAGCAGCAGTATTTCGAGGAGATATGAGATCGATTAAGTGCTATCAACTGGTTGTCAGTTGTCTAACTCTGCTCGTCAGTTAATGATTATTCTCGTCTCCGAAGCAAGCAGTTGCATTACAACTGAATTGATCCAGTGATAGTGATATTAGGAACAAAAGCAGTATGCAATTTCAAGCTAAAATCCACGAGTTTATTCGCTGCACCAATCGTTTCGACTCAAATATAACGATTTTTGAAGCCAGAAAAAATCAGAAAAGTGAGGAATTTAAGTTGATTTCTAAAGCATTTCGGATGAAGAATAGATGAAAAAGAACGCAAACCAATGAGGATTAAAATCTTAATATGTTTTGGATGATGTAGAAAACGGGAATAGTAACGAAAATTCATTAGATTATTCGTCGGAGGTACTCTCCGCGTTCCATTCTTACAAGAGCAGTTTCACATTTGAGCGCAATATCTTTTGCAAGCATAAGCACCAAAGTAAGATTAAACAGTTCATCTTGATAACTGTAGAGTTTAATAAATACAAGAATATTACACAAACATGAATAGAATAAAAAATTGTCCAGTAAGTAAAACAAACGACAGTTCCTGATTTCAAATATTTACATGATAAAACGAATCAGAATTTAAACTATGATATAAAATTTGGGTAAGTAGAAAAAAAACAATGACAATGATATCGAAAATTGTTATAAGGAACGGGTTTTCTGTTTTCAGTTCTCATTTTTTATATGCAACTTTATGCACTCCGTATTACTTTTCATCATTTGACTTCAAAATTGCTCTTTTTCCACCGACATATCGGAGTTTTTCAAAAGAATTTCACTCAAAATAAAACAGTTGCAAATCTAAAATTGCGAAAAGACAAGTTAATTTCTAACATTTCAAAAAACTTTGTATCTTCCTGTTGTTGAAGCGTTCCGTGCACCTGTTTGTGCCTGCAAATAACGCGAACTCAAGTCTTAGCTTGTTGAACTGCCAAGAATTTCAATGTCAATGATCCGCTAAATTGCTAATGTTAATAAATTCCTAGTAGTACTAGAATGCTCATATCCCACACTAAATTGCAATTAAAATCCTGAGAAAAATAAACAAAAAAATCACCATTTGCCGCACTGTATCCTTCATGATTCTTAAAATTTCCTCACGTGCACGACGTAACGCAAGTTCAGACCGAGCTTCCAAAAACAGGAAAAGTTTCCTCTCACCATCTTTTGGCTCCTTATTGCCTGGATAATAGGATCCTTTCACAGAAATTCCAACATCAGCATATTCTTGTACCTGAGCTAAACTGTCCTGAAATTCTTATTTAAACAGTTTTGATTAGAGAAAATTTACGCTTTTTGTCACTTAAAAAATTCTACAAATCGTCTTTTCTCACTTCTTTTCAAATTCAACGATTGAGAACTACATATTCACACAATCCATACTAGAACCGTCTCTAAAAACAGTATTTGAATTCCATCTAGAAAAAAGATTACAATAAAACGTTTTACCCTGGAACATATTTTATAACGGATTTGCTGCGGGAAGTCATTAATTTCAATTTCCTCTTCAAAGTACTGCAATTCTGTTTCTGTTTCGACTCCTGGAATCAACTCGGATGGAATGTAATTTAAGCGTTCATTCAACTGTTCCGCTTTTTGCTTCGCTATCGATTTTGCCTGAAACAGAAATTAGATTAAGAAGATTTACACTATGTAAACTACAATTATTCACAATTAATAATGTAAGTGTAAATTTATGCAATAATAATTACCGCATTTAACAGAAAATTAAGATGCCTCTTCATACAGATGCAATCAAAATAGTTAACTAACCGATAACGCTATCGGCACCGCATCACTACCACGCATAACGGCCTCGGCTGTCAATGAAGCTGCATCTTTTTCGACTGGTGCGGTGACTCCAAGCTGCTTCGCTTCAGCAATCTTCGCAGCCATTGCTCGCGCCTACAAACGAAAATCTTATATAAAAAAAGTCGATTATCTGACACAAAATTAAAATTTCTGTATTGGGAAATTATGAATTTTTCTTTAAAAAAAAAAAAAAAAAAAAAACGAATACTTTTTCCAATTTATCACCGGCAACCCCTGAGCCTGAGGTTGTACCACCAAAAGTATGACCCTCGACAATGCGTCTTCTACCCTTCATCATACTACTAAGCTGCTGCTCGATTTCATCATCATCATCATCATCTACCGCATTTTCCATGCCATGCATTAGACGCGTAACTTTTCTCCTTGTTGCCTCTTTTTCATCTTCAGCCTGAAAAAGAAAAATTTTCATATGTATATTGCCAAGATACAGACATGTTGTATTTATATATAATTATTTAAAAAAATCTATCCAAAAACCTGATCATATTTGTAACCGCTTCCGGAAAATCCACAACCACCAATATGAATAGTTTTCCCTTCTGCTGCCATATGTGTTTTATATTCCTCCCACATCTTTTTCAGTGACTCTGGTGGTTCTTTCCCAGCTGTTTCGAAAGCACGGCATACTTCGCCTGCCATGCGTTCTTGTCCTATAATCTTATAGAATAAAAGATAGAGACTTAAGATATTTGGAACTTCGAACAAAAACTTATCGCTAATAAATTACCGGTTGGCAAGATGAAAGTATAGGCATATCCTTTATTGCCTGCCCTTCCTGTTCTACCAACACGATGCACATAGTCTTCATAATGATTTGGACAATCATAATTAACCACAAGAATCAGTTTCTTGATATCTAATCCTCGTGCGGCTACTGATGTTGCTACCTGCAAAAGGATAATCGTCGTAAAGTGAGATTAAATCGGATCCTTAACTTTCAACTATTTGAAAATCTACGAACCCAATCATTGAATAGAAAAAAAAACATACATGGAAAGTAAAGAAATTAAATTGCTTACCAGCAATTTAATTTTACCGGCTTTATAGTCAAGTATTGTTGAGTCACGGTCGAACTGATCGATGCCACCATGTAGTGGAGCACAGTTATAACCGCTGCGCATTAGCTGTGCGACTAGATCATCCGCTTTCTCTTGTTTGTCAACAAATACCAAGACATTTCCATTTTCCCAATAAACACCAAGCAATTCCAAAAGTTTTAGCATTTTTTGATGCTCTTCCAGAATTACAACACTCTGATTCACATCGTCACAAACAACACTTTTACCTCCTACCTGAAAACAATTTGATTTCAAATTCAGTTAAGATCAAATAACCCTTTGTTTTTGAAACAAAATGAGTTCTGCAAAATAAATTGCAAATCCCTACATAAAAAAAAATTAAGCACCATTATTTCAATCGGCTTATCCAAAATCTTTCTTGCAAGTGCTTCCATTTGTCGTGGAAAGGTTGCAGAGAACAGAACTGTCTGCCTATCGGGCCGTATATTATTCACAATTTTCATCACTTGTGGCTCGAATCCCATATCAAACATTCTGTCTGCTTCATCTAGTACGAGATATGTTACCCGTCGCAAATTTGTTACTTTACCTTAAAAATTCAATAAAAAATACTATCAGCAAACTTATTTTACAGAAAATAATATAATTGCAGGAATATAATAAAAAATAAGACAAATATATGATTTTGCAAGACAAAAATGGGGATCTAAATTAGCAAGATAATGGTCGGATGTCCAACAAAATCAAACCTTTATTTGCAGCAAGCATATCCGTAAGACGTCCAACAGTACAAACAACAACTTCGGCTCCCCGTTTCAGATCTCCTATTTGATCAGATATTCCGACACCACCATAAACACATGCAACACGGATATCTAGCTGTTTCGCGAACTTATTTGCTTCCTTCCATGTCTGCATTGCAAGTTCTCTTGTTGGTGACATTATTATGGCTGAAAAATCACTTACAACTTAGATGAATTTTAAAAATTGAAAAGTTGATGATCATTCTGATTGTGAAATATAGCAATTAACAGGATTTGGACTGTTTTCATGAAACATACCTATAGGGCCATCCATTTCTTCCAGTTCTGGTTGATCTAATATGTGTCTAAACATAGGTAATAAAAAGGCAAGTGTTTTACCACTACCAGTTTTAGCAATACCAATGACATCACGACCACTGATTATTGCTGGAATTGCTTGAGATTGAATTGGTGTCGGTTTCTTATATCCTAGCCTAAATATTAAACATCAATAAAATTCCACAAATTAACACCTTTTCTAATAATTTTTACCCACAGAAAAATTACTCGCTTTAAGCGAAAACAATGTAAATTATTAAAATGCTAACTTTTTCAAAGTGCTCAGAATTTTCCATTCGACACCACACTGTGCCCATGATCGAACAGGTTTTGGACAATTTCTACCCCTCACACGTATATCCAGTTCTTCCCGGTACTCATCTATTTCTTTCTTCGTTATTTTCGCCAATTCAGCAGTTTCAACATAGAAATTTTTACGAAAAGGACGATAGTACACCTTTAAAAAAAAAAAAAAAATTATTATGGTATTAGCCATAACAATAAAGTCCTAATTCATATAAAAAATCGAAGAAATTGATGTAATTGACAATTTACAAAAGTACTAGTTCTAACAATTTTCTAAATCATAAATATAGTGAAGTTCCTGAAATATAATTGCCTTAGAATGGTCAGTTTGCGGCAGCTGTCTCCCCTTTGCAATCAATGATGAAGCTGCTTTCTCAATATCGAAGTCATCAATAACAGGCTAAAACAACAGCAACTAATTAAAAGAGATAAAGGATGAAACATTATCTAATGAATTATTATTATTCTTTACAACTAATACAGATAAATTTGTTGTTCCGAAATAACAACTAAATTCCACAACAGTAGATAAAGTTTTAGTACCAGAATGAAAAAAGAAAATGTTTGTAAGACAGAAGATAAAGTTTCGTACCTCAATTTCGTCTTCTGCTTCGATTATTTCACCCTTCTTTGGTTCCAAATTTGTATCTGACTTGATGACAACTATGCGAACCTTCCCCTCATTACTCTGGAACAAAAATACAGTGAAACAATTCTTGGTTTATACATTTAATCCGACCGCTGTAAATGTTTGTTTCACCTGTTCTAGTCCATATTTAGAAGCACGGACTTCTTTATTGACCTCAGACATGAATGCATCCAATGGATCAATTTCATCGTCATCCTCTAACTCTTTCCTGCAGTTTCATATTTGGAAATTCATTTTATTAAAAAAAATTATGAAAAATAATTCGGGCTTCTTTTTAAAGGCTTTTTTTTTTAATGCATGCTTATCAAATGATCTCGAAATGTTTTTGAATATCGATTTGCAACTACTCTTGAATAATAAAGAGCGAAGCAACAAAAATTATATATATTATAGTTGCAGCAAATCAAAATAACCAATCAAAAAGAAGCCATATTAGAAAAGTAAATGAATAATTAGTGGTCCAAATTGATAAACAGAACCCGTTACTTTTCAATATCCTGTGGTGTACTTTCTTCGTCTTCTTCTTCGTTATCCAATGTCCATTTCTTCTCTTGCTGCTGCTGTTCCTCTATTTTCGAAGTACTTTCTTCGCTTGTTGTTACTACTCCTTTCTTCCGTTCCAAGCGCCATTTTTCAATTCTTTCACGACGCTTCTGCATTTCAACTTCTAATTTTCTTTCAGCTTCATTCTGCAATTAACAATAAGAGAACTTTCATATATGAATTTTTCTTAAAAGGTAAATCACACAGATGGATATCACAAATGCTTCTGAATTATTGCTATTACAAATTCTCGAATCAAAAACCTTATCTGTCATGGCAACGATTTCACCCAAATCCAAATCTTTATCCTTCTTTTTATCCTTTTTGCCATCTCGATCAGATCGATCCCGAGAACGACTTCGATCCCTTTTCCTTGGTGATCTGCTGCGATCCTTCGCCCGCTTATCCCGTGGTGAACGACTTCGATTGCGACGGATTTTTTCGCGTTTCGGTGAACGATGTCTTTTTAATTCATTTTTATCTCGACTGCTGCGAGAACTGTTTTTTTCATGCGAACCCATTTACTACAAAACAATCGTTTTCGAGAAGCATATCATTAAAATGAAATTTTATGCAAAACAATGCGGCGAAATCCAGGAAAGAAACATCCATAGCTGGACTAAGACAACATTTTTCAGTATATAATGACTTTTTCCTTATAAGTGCTAAAGATTCCTTGCAGTGGTCAAAGCCATTCAATTTAATTTGCACTTATTTGATTTATATTAATTGCATTCGCTGAACAATTCATAGTAAATATAGCAAAATCAGACCTTACAAAGAATGAAAGTAGCATCAGGATTCTCAAATTTGAGTACTCAGTCTTACTGTCCTAAAGCTCAAGTGGCATTATCCTTAATTTCATAAATCCCGTCCCTCCTCATCAAACACTATTTAACAAACAACCTTCACTACCTCGAAAATATGTTCAACGACATACTTCAATTATGAAACGACGGCTCGGGCGAGATGGAAAGGTTTCAGATTTGGAACTGAATGGTTAGTCTGCTTTGATGCTCGGAAGTGTGCTTTAAATTAGATGAAAGGCGACTTGACTTTAGGAATCGTGAAGAATCTCCTCCGTTTCTCTAGAATGGCTGTGAGACAGCTGGGGAACTTGGGTCGTGATTCGGTTGGAGTTTGTGATGAATTAAATGGTTCTGCAATAGCTGATAACCTTCAATTCATTTTACAACGTATCGAAAATGCGTCAAAAAAAGCAAAAGAAAGTCCGTACTGGCGTGGACAAAAACCGTCACTGGTAGCTGTTTCGAAGACGAAATCCCCTTCGCTCATTCAGTAGGTGTTATTTTCTTCGCTTGAGCGGAAATTCGATTTTCTTCACTCGATTTAAACATAAAATCATATGATGCATACTTATCCTGATATGGTTTCACTGCACCTTATGGCTTCAGGTATACTTCTTGAAGAAAAAGCTGCAGTACTATACAGCCCAGTAATCCAGTAGTTGAATTAGTGTATAGCATAGAACTTATGTTTTTAATTCCGTATAAATTAGGATTCGCTCTTTTTTTTTTTTTGATAGAGCAGAATAGGAATTAAGGATGGATTGAGTACTGTGCCGCCAAAGAACTGTGAAATATCATTCGGTCTTTGCATAATTTTCGAGACTTTGAATTTCTCAATTATAGATATTTCAAGGTGTTGCTACGATGCGGGACAAAAGAAATTCGGCGAGAATTATATCCAAGAACTTGTAGATAAAGCGGAAGCTTTGAAATCAAAATGTCCAACTATACAATGGCATTTCATTGGCACAATTCAGTCAAACAAAGTGCTCTTTTGAAATTTCAATTAAAAACGATGTGGATAAAGAGCAGTTTCGAATAATCAGTTTAGAAAATTTCAAATGTAATGAAGGTTCTTCAAAAATTGAAAAGTATATGGGGCAAATTGAATTTGAATTACTTTCATTAATTGTTTATAAGGCAAGTTTTTGAAAAAATTGGGTGATTTATATGTTGGTAATCATTTTTCCTGACATACTTTAACTTGATAGATTGCAAAGTTGGCAGAAATTGATAACTTAAACTGTGTGGAAACGATCTGCAGCAAGAAACATTCCTCCATATTGGAAAAAGTTATTGCAAAACATAATCGAACATTGAAGGTTCTGGTACAAGTTAATACAAGTAAAGAAAAGCAGAAAGGAGGGACAACACCACAAATAGTTTGTTGTTTTATTGTCCGATGTCATTGTTTCGTGATGATTAAAATGTTTCAAGAACTTTATAATGTAAGATATTTCCAAGTTCCGTAGGATAAAGAGTTTTGCTTTTTGCTGGTTGATGAATTCGAAAACTCTATGAATGTATTTGAGAACAGATTAGTATAGGTTTTTCATAACTGGTTCTTCTTCACTTTGGAAATATAAAATTTGTTACTTCAAGGATAGAAAATGCTTGATTTTTAGGCAGTGGAATTGGCTGAGTTTATTCAAATGCATTGTCCTTCACTGAAATTCACTGGCTTCATGACAATTGGATCTTTTACTCATAATGCGTTAGAGACTTCCAACAAAGAGTTTAAGGAACTTTTCGAAGTGCGGAGAAGGTAAATTGTATCAATTTGCTTTTTATTTTTAGTTTTCAAGTTTTTGTATAAATTTAGGTATTATTTCAAATCCCTCAATTTTAAAATTTTGTTGCGTCATTTAGACAGGCTTTCTAGATTTTGTGAACTCACAAAAAAAAATGAGGAAGATTTTGAACTTTCAATGGGAATGTCAAACGATTTTGAAGCAGCAATAATGTTGGGCAGCACATCAGTACGTGTTGGTAGCGCCATATTTGGACCTCGTTTACAAACGGCGAACATTGACCTTTCATGATTCCTATGGCTTAATTATTTTGAGTGTTCTGTAATTTCTGTTCCTTAAAAATTTTACAGTATTTTTGTCCCAGTCTTTTGTGTTGTTTTACGAATTTATCTGGAGATTATTATCAAATTCTTTCAACGTACTTATGTTTCTTGAAGATTTCTAGTTTTGTTCAAGATTTTTAAAACATGGTGCTTAATTAACTAGTACATTGTTTAGGTTTAAATCCATTATGTAAGTTGATGCAAAAAATATTTTCATAAATTTTGCTTCAATTTTATAAATATTACTTGAAGGTATGATAATATATTTATTTTCTGAGCATTTTAAAACATCTTTCTTGTTCGTAGGTCAAGAGATATTGCATTCAATATTAATGTTACTAATTGTAAGTCCTATTAAAAATTTGATTTCTTAAAGCAGGCTTGTTATAACATTTACTTTTCCCTCATACTGTTTGTAAATTTGAAAATCGTAATGGATTGAGTGGTATTCCTTAATGGTAATCGGCTGTTATCATATATTTTGCTTCAGAAACGAACATCCAAAATCTGCTTTTGACAAAAGAACAATACGTATATCATATGTATTATTCATAAGAATAGGGTGTAATGCTACGATACAAAATGTTGGCCGACCATGATTTTGCAGGCAAAGCGTCGAATGATTTGTTTTTTAACATTCTAAAATTGTAGTTGGAAGATGAAAAATGGACATAAACGGGGATCACTCATGCAGAAATATGTCAAAATATTTATTGTCATCTTCCTGTACTGGTAAATTAATGAATTTAAAAGAACTTGAAGAATTTTTATAGTATTTCAGATTTTTTGGCAAGTTTTCTAAATTTTGATTCCGATGAAGATATTTAAACATGATTTATTTAGGTTGTGTTCAATAGGTCTCGTATTTCTGAACAAGTATTTGCTTAGCAGTGAATCACTTAAGGTAATACTTATTATTATGGAAATATTTTTGTGTTTTGGTGCTAGGGGTGAGAGTTGAGTGCCTTGTCACTGGTCCTATATAATTAGTCCCGAGTTCTGAACTATATTAAGAATGTTGTAAACTTGCAGCTCAATGCACCCTTGTTTATAACTTGGTATCAATGTTTTGTGACAGTGATGTTATGTTGTGTTTTTTATTATTTTTCTAAGCTATATCCATCGCTATTTACATTTCCATCCATGGCTTTTGATCACCGGATTTCGCGAGAGGTACGTATTTATATATTTCAAAATTTGATATGTTTATGGTATTGATTTTTGTTTTTGTTTTTTTTTTTTTTTTTTCTAGTTTTCTTGACTTATATTGTATCATTACCAAATCTGGATGAGAATGTGGATGTATCTTGGATCTATTCTGCATTTAAATTGCTTAAACATGTGACGTTTTCTTCTCTTTGTCCACCGTACGTTTTAATGTCACATTCCCAGGTCTTGCCGCTGTCATTTATATTTGTTGCAATGATAGCTACTAATAATCTTTGCTTGAAGTATGTCGGTGTTTCATTTTATTATATTGGAAGATCGCTTACTACTGTTTTCAATGTGGTAAGTGAAATTTGAAATATGGATGCTGCTGTTCCCAAAATATGTGATGCAAAAAGAAAATACAATTTAGTTACAGAAAAGTGAGAGCAATTACAGGGAAAATAATTATTGCTTAAAGTTTAAATACTGATGTGTTGGATTGAAAATTTTTTCTTGACTGTGATGTATTTTTATTGGACTTTTAATTTGTAGCTGATACCAAACCTTTAACCAATTCCATGTGCAATTTAGATATGCTCTTATCTTATTTTGGGACAACTAACATCATTAAAAGCGATTCTGTGCTGTGCATTAATTATTGGAGGTTTTTTTCTCGGCGTAGATCAGGAAGATGATGCGGGTATAGTTACATTTACTTTCAGCTGAGAAAGTTCTTTGTGATGTATTTTCTTTTCTCAAAGTAAATTTTGGCCTCTAAAATGGTTACATTGCAGCAGATATTTTTTCCTTTAAAATTTAACTTTTATAGGAACTTTATCTATCACTGGTGTTATCTATGGTGTAGTAGCGTCAATGTTTGTTGCTTTGAATGCCATTTATACACAACGAACTCTTCCATCAGTTGGCGATAGTATTGCTCAGCTCATTTTGTAAGTTAAATAAATCATTATGAGAGAAGATTAAATGATTGAATGGTCAAGTAATGATAACTATAGTGAATCAAAATGAATTATATAAAAGAACTTTGAATAATTTCAAGGTTTTGTCTTTTCTGGAACTCTTCGTATTTTCAGATATAACAATATTAATGCATTAGTGTTATTCCTACCTGTCATGTTATTTACTGGTGATATCAGTGAAGTGTTTTATTTTCGTCACTTATCTTCTTTACGATTCTGGACTTTGATGACATTATCTGGTACTTTTGGCTTTTTAATGAGTTATGTTACTGGATGGCAGATTCAGGTAGATATTTGCTTCCCTTTACATACAGTGCAACAATAATTTAGCATTTTTGTCTGCTGGTTCCAATTTCATTCATGTTTTCATTATTTAGGTAACATCGCCTTTAACACATAATATCAGTGGCACTGCCAAAGCGGCTACACAAACCATTATTGCTGTTGTATGGTGGCAGGAGATGAAATCATTGCTTTGGTGGTTAAGTAATGCAGTTGTTCTCGGTGGTTCGGCTGCATATACAATGGTGAAACGAAAAGTTAGTTCTTATAGTTATTCCTGGTAGCGTTTCTTAGCATGTACCATCAAGAGCTGATTCAAAAGCCAAAAATTCAGTTTTGAATTTAAGAGGATCAAATTGTGTTTCAGTTTAAATGACCCAGTTTAACCCAGTTTCTTCATTTCTAGGTTCGATTTTCGGACCCAGTTTCTTCATTTCTTCTAAGTTCGATTTTCGGAATTAAATTCATAAACTTGCATTTTAGTTTTTTATTTGTCTATAAATAGCCGTATTTCGCGTATTCTCTTACTTTCAAGGAAATGATTGATAAGTATGAGACTAATAAATCTAAATTCAATGAAAATATCGAACGACAATCTGTTTTGTTCGCTTCCAGTGACGAGAATGAAACGGTATAATCAATTATAACGTCGTTTATTTGAGTTTTTATCAACTGATTTTTCTACTTTTGTATTGCTTTTTGTTATATATGCCAACTAAAGTATCCTTTTTTTTTTTTTTTCTTTTAATGCATGTAATTAGTCTCTACATCTAATTGATTATTATTTTCTTGATCGGTCTCAGTATATTTCGGTCTGCATTGCTCTCATATTTTTTAAATCATTTCGTATATACATATATATAGTTTTTGTCATTCATCAATTATGTTTTGATGTAACCTATCTTTAACAATTTATTTTCCAACTCTCATCCTCTGTATAACATCATATGCTTCATCCTTATTTGCGATAAATTAAAATCTGTTCGAAATTAAATTATTTTTGTTGACAGTGCAGTGACTGACGAACAGCAGCGTTCTATATCAAATTTTGAGTGGGTTAAGCATCAGATTAAGTAAGTGAAGTGAAAAATCTTAAAGATACTGCTCATTCTACTTTGAAGAGAGAGGAGACTTAATTTTCATTACGTAACTAGTTTTAGGGCTGTTAGGCTTTTTTGGGAATCTAAAGGAGGGAACCCTTTTGCAGAGATTTTTTTTAAAGAATGCTTACTGAACGTAGTAGAGTCTTAGATTTTCAAATAAAGAAGAAGTGTTTGTAACTTGTTAATATTCTTGACTTTTCCTGGTAATTTCCTTTTCTTTTTTTAATCAAGTAAACGGAAAATTTCAATAATTTGAGGTTACTCTATCTAGAAACCTGCCAGAAGTAAGATTTTATGACTGAGATAAATTCTTTATAGAGTGCGTTGGGAAATATAGTTTCATGGCATTTAATACATTTTGCCTCTAATTTGTTCAGATAAATCCTTGTACGTTTAGCAAGAATTAGTAGGAAGCAGTGTGGGTTGTACTGTTGCAAGTATATGAAGCTGGGGATTTGAGGATGGATTAGAGTGCTCCATGAAAGATAACTATTTCTATCTTGTTCTCGTCCAAAATATCCTTTTCGGGAATTCATTGGTGCAAATACAAAGGCATATACAAAAGGATGTGTCAACAATTCTTGTTATCTGTCCACATGTGTTTGTTACTTCAACTACATAACAAATTTCAACTTTACGTAAGATATTCTGTTTATTGCTTTAATACATTGCTTTAACGATTATTCTCTCTGAGTTTTAGAGAGAGAAAAAAAAAAGCAGCGGTACATATTAATTTAATATGTACCGCTACTTCATAATTTCCAATATTGCTGGACTTTACAACGAAAATATCACTAATTGACAGTTGAGTATGCGCCAAAATTCAAAATCCACCGAAATGAATCTCATTTTTTTCCTAGAAAGCAATAAAATAAGCTCTTAAAAGAAGCAAATGTTAGGTTTTTACTCATTCTACGAGCAAATCTTAACGCTGAATTCTAGACGATATGAATTTGGTGAATTTAATGAACAATTTATGAAACACCTGCGTCAGTGTAGATAGATCCGACAAGACCATAATAAAACAAATGCAGTGGTTTTTCGAGTAATTCTGCGGGAGAAATGGAACGAAAATGGCCTATTTAATCTGGTCAAATGGAAACTTTGTTCGGTTTTTTGCAGTTCCACGGGTTTTGCTTCATTTCTTGTCTTCCAACGCTTTACCGGCTACAACATTTTTTTATAAACAATGTATATATTAAAAAATTTAGATTTACTGTGTTAATTTTATCCTGCAAAAATTGTGCTTTAAGTTAAAACAGCAAAAACAATTGAAACAGCATTTTAATTAGAGTTTGATGGAAATTATTTAATTCCGTAGAAAGTATTAAAAATCATTATCATACTGACATCAATGAATTCATCAATCAAATCAGAAACTGATCCTAGCACAAGGATCATCGATTTGATTAATTTAAGACCAAATTCAATTTCTAGACTAAAGGAGAACTAATTAGCGAATCTATTTTTCTATCAACAACCACCAACTACTCATTCAGTTTGTTCCACTGTTCTAAAAATCAGTATCTTGTCTGTTACTGTCGCACCGTAAATTTATATCCCAGTCATTGTATTGACGAATCTTTGAGCTAATTAATTGCAAACCATTTGTTGATGAAGATCTTGATTGATCACATATCATAATCCAAGATTTCCATTACCTATCTTTAAAATTATGGTTTATAGTCTTTCCCCAAAGATACATGCCGAAAGATTAGCTAGATGATCATTTTGAAAGAATTATGCTTATAAAATCCTATTTGCATGCTTATAGGAATATAAGACTGTCATGGAAATCATTCGATGAATAGATGAATTAACTCAATATAAGCCCGACAAAAAAAAAATTTTGAGAAAAAAAATGAAACATTCAGAAATAAAAATTTGTCGCTCTCCTTACCGATGAAATCGACGATAGAAATGAAAGAAATTAATCCATTGAATGTTTATAGCATTATGTAAGTCCTTGTCAAGAAATCGAAAAGACTCATGCATCTCGTGTGTTTCATTTCAGCTTTGCATCGTATTTAGAATCCAGGCAATGAAACGTACGGCGTCCACTACATATGACCACCAGTCGATCATTCATGATCAGCAGCGGATACTTCAGCTCAAAGATGGGAGAACTTGTCATTTCAACACTTATTTATCACGAATATTGATATGGTAGAAAAATTATGTTGCTGTCGAAAAATTCATGAAATTCTATAAAATCCAAAACACCGCAGCCACAAGATTTAAAGTCACATTTTTACTTCCTTGAATTTTGGACAAATTGGGAAGTTTGTACAGTAGCAGGAATGCATGCTACCAAAAAATCCCTGTGAACAAGTGTATGGAAATGAATGGTCCTATGTAGTCACAAATTTCGGATTGCACATCTAAACAGCAATTCTAATCATAATCAATTTTAGTACCAATTCACCGCTCAGAATATTATATCTAGCAGCTCGGATCAATACAGTTTATCTAACATATACTGAAAACTAGGAAAAATCGATGACTAAGCGAAACTACGTCAATTCTAACATTTTTGAACAATCTAAATTTATGAAAATCCGCGTTCAAAAAGGGGATACAAATCCAGAAAGTCCATAAGGAATTAATTTAATTCACAAAAATTATGAACTTATTCAAAGTTGATTAACTTTAAAAACCCCAAGTAATAATTAGATTACTGCAGAGGAGCATGTCCAACTGTAATAATAACCTTTTAAATACGATGAATTGATTTCTGGTAGAAAAGAACACATCAAAGATTGAAGATTTCAAAAATGAGCTGAAAGCTATTAGTCTCCAGATGTTTGAAGCATTTGATTTGAAGCCTTCAAGAAATTCCTAACTAGCGTGAAATACAGCATTAATGAATACTTTGTTTCTTTATAGACTTCTTGTTTTTCATAGGTGAACTCGTAATTTTAGTATTCGAGTCCTCGTAACAAGAAATTTTTATTTATTAGAAGCAATCACGAAGTACATCGACGATTGGTATCTATAGCATTATGTAAGTTGATTGTCCAGGATCTTGTTTTAGGCATTCTTCTACGAATGTCGTACGGTAACTCTAGCAAACGTTTTCTTTCCTAAAATCCATAAAACATGAAGAAAAAATGCAATGATTGAGACTGGATTGAAATTGAAAACAAAATCCTGAAGAAATTACATTTTGATAAGTTTCTAACAAAGCAATAAGTGTTCTCGTAGTTGCAACTGCCGTAGCATTACAAGTATGAGCGAATTTAACCACACCACTCGAATCACGATATTTAATATCTAAAACGGTATTGTCAGAAAAATGTTTTAAAAATATTTTTTTTTTTAATTATTCAACTGGCGACAAAACCACTACTGCTGAACATAAATAGTAATATCTACATTCTGAAGAAATGTAAACATAGCAAAAAAAAAAAAAAAAAAAAAAAAAAAAATAATACAAACTCAGCCTTCTCGCTTGATAATCAGTGCAGTTTGAAGCACTTGATATTTCTCCAAACATCTTTCTTCCTGGCATCCAAGCTTCGATATCGAACTTGCGAGCAGCTGAAGCACCTAATTCTTCCGAAGGCATATCCAGAAGTCTAAAAAATTAATGATTCAGTTAGTTTATAACTATAGATAAAAAATCGTAAATTATGCCAATTTGTCAATGCAGACCTGCAATGTAGTCCTAAGCTTGAAAAAATTGAAGTCTGTATTTTGACCAGTTCATCTAGCTCTAGGTCACTGTCATTTTCGTTGCAAACAACAAACATTTCGACCTGAAATTTTATAAAATGAATTCTTAAGATGTCCTATCATATACTGTAGAACGCCTTGCAATGGTGAGCTAGCCGTATATAGAACAAAATCTAAATCTCTTAAATAAGGCATACAACGACAAACACCAAATTATTTCATTAGATTCAACCATTGATCAAGGGATTACTGAAAAATAAAACTTACCCTCTAAAAGCCATAACTAAGACTGTAGCATGTATAAAAGAAAAATTAAAATAATTAAAACCCAAATCCAATTCTTGTAACCCTTAAGTTACTGCGTTGCGTTCTACAATACTCCGTGTTTCATGAAAAAAAACTTTTAATGAACAGAAAAAAAGTAAAGATAAACCTTATTAAATTCGTGAACTCTGTACAATTTGCTTTCGACAGCATTTGTGGCAATTTCTGGCCGAAAACATCTGCTCAAAGCTTTCAGCTTGAAAGGCAATTCATCATATCGAAAAACTCGCCCACTTACCAAACTGCTGAGTCCCATTTCTCCAAAAACAAAACTCCATCTATTTGAATGAAAAATGCTCTTCAGTATTTTTCGGATTCTGACGCAACAATCAATTTTCTTTCAAATGAATTCAAATGTATTGAACTTTTCTCCAAATAAGTGGTCATGAAATTGATATATTGTTCTACAATAAACAAGTCTACTACATTAGATTTTTTTTAGATAAAATTATTCTAAGGAAGTTAGTAATTTCAGTCATTTACATAGTTTTCGGAAATTTCATGTAGCAGAACTTATTTTACCGAAGCAAACTTAGAAAACTATCAAAATGTTCTTCGATTTTATTTTGACTTAAACTGAACTAAAAATGTGATATTATACAGAATAAAAACAACCAACCCGATGTACCCGACAGACAGAAGTTGTTGTATTCATTCAGGCGATACAAGATACCCTTATCCGACCTTTGCTGCAATCCACATCCATCAGGAATACTCTCATGAACTATGTCCGGCACAACGACTGGCTTAAAACCTTTCTGTTCCACGATCGATGAAACATAATCAACTAAAGCAAGTTCCAAATCCGCCAAAGGACCTAAAAGATATTTGATGGTTACATTATAACACAGTTGAAATTCTAGTTTCCAAATAACCGTGAAAATTCGAAAAAAAAAAAAAAAACCTATAAATGCATAACTTCGTTCACCACATGCATTCAATGGAGTGTAAAGAGCCTTCCAAGCTTTGACAATAGTTTCTGTAGTTTCCAAATTACCGTCCCTCTGTTTCTCACCAAAAAATCGTACAGGGCACGTAGTTGACAAATTACCCTTCGCAACGTTTGTATGGCATAAATTCGGTATAAGCATGGCTTCTTCATAGAGCTGCAAATTCAACTTTTTTATTGGGAAACAAAGTTTATTTAAATTTGGGAAAGCCATTTACGAGTAATTCAATATTTGTTGAGAGAAAAACTTACTTTATTCCATAAAAATTGATACTCCTGTTCGGATTGTTTCGGCTTCCCTGAATAATCTTGGATTTGCTTCCACAACCTATGGACCGCATCGATATCACCAATACCTTTACGACATCGTATATTTTCCCTAATCAGGTTCAGATTCTTGTCATTTAATAGAAAATCGAAGTCCAGTTCTGGCCGAGAAAGGGCATTCGATATGGATTTCAGTAATCTTCTTTTCAGCGACATTTCTAAAAAAAAAAATTTCACCAGCCGTCGTATCGCGATCTAAAAAAAAAAAATGCAAATTTGTCAAACTCCTGTAGCAAGTTTCTGAGGAAGATGGAAAAAATTTGGAGACAGAATTTGCTGATTTATAATATCTCTTAAAGTTGGTTCAACAATCACAGAATAAGCAAATGTAAGTCTGCCGGTCCAATATAGGTCTCTGGCATAATAAAGAATTGGTCTTCGGGAAAGTTTACGTTATACGATTCCACTCCTTTCAATAGTGATCTCTATCTTAATTGTAACACGCACTATATTCATGGATCTGCGACACATGAAGCTTAAAATTTCCTTGTTCTTTCAGTCAGATTTATGCAAATTTTAATCCTTGCGATCTTAGGTCCTCACCAATACTCTAGTCATTTTGCTCAAACTTTTCAGTGCATGTCAATAATATCATTTGACGGCAAACAGACAACGGGTTCTTATTACAGCATGTAGATTTATCCAAATCCTGCACTTTAACGAAATTTCACAAGATGCAGTGGAGCGAATCCGCAACGTAATGTATACATTCTGAAACCGAATAGGTTATCTTATTCTGAAACATTTTTTTTTCTGATCAATACAACGCTGCAATCAACGGTATTCTTGGATTTGGTCCAAACTTTCAAATTTTGCACCAAATTTTGAATTCATGCGGTAAGATAACCTATTCGGAGACAATGTCAGGTGCGTTTAATGGGAGTTGATGTGTGAGACAGCGGTTGGGCAGCGAATCTATTTTAACAGTCACGTAAGCAGCCAGAATCCATATACATTTCTGTCTGAAGATGTACTGCAGTTGATCAAGCATAGTTATGACGATTGAATGATAGTGGAAAGCTTTGCAATTCATTCTTGTCGAATATGCTCAACATAGTTTTCTGTCTATCGGATTTGAGGAGGTTAAGTTCATGAAAAGCTGAAATTAAATGCATAGGATTTCATTTCTTTTTCATATTTAATTCCACAAAATATGACTGTACGTTTGAAAATAAAATTTGCATAGTTCTGTTAGCTTGAACTTATCCAATATAATTTGCATTCATGGAAAACAAATACCATTATATATTTTGATATGTCTAGTTTAGGCTAATTATTTCGTTCACATATTTCATATAAGTCCGAGGCGGTTTTGTTGCATTCGTAATAATTAATTGTGCAGTTTTACCTATGGTCAGTTAACTGCATACGCCTCCAATAGTTTAGGATTAGTTGTTGAAGTGATTAGAAATCATATCTCTTTCTTCGTATGTTCCTGTTTTATCTCGTATTTAATTTGTTGTCTATCCTTATGACTACAGTATACCATATTTGACATCCGCAATACAAAGCAAAAAATGTCTAGTGAAATGCATGCCATTTGTGTATATTATAATTAAAATTGCAGATGTCGATAGCTTCATCTCATAATTCGGGTATTGAGGATAACGAATTGGTGTTTACATCATCATACGCAGCTCTGGAAGGCTTATATGCTTTGCATGACGAACTAGGTTCTGGTGGTTTTGGTAAAGTACGCCTGGCAACACATTTACTAACTTCACAGAAAGTTGCCATTAAGATCATCGATAAGTTCAGAATCAAGGTTGAGTATTTAATTTGCATTGTTTTCTATAAATTTTGTAGTAGTGTTTTTACTAATGAACAGTCTGAAAAATATGAAAAAATTGAAAAAAACCCAACTTCTGTATATGAAACAGAGCACATATTTTAATTATATTTGTTAATCTCCCACAAAACTAACCGAAATATTCGATCATGGTTTGGTGGATATTTTGCTCGGTTTTATCTGGTCATAATAGGATTCATAGCTAAAAGTTTCAAAACATGAGAAAGACTCTCTCATTTTTTTTCATTTTTATCCGTTTAAAAATAGAGCGATTTGGCCTGTTCGGAACCCACCATACAGAATGATTGTAGATCAGATGATTGATAACATAGCCTTTCTGAGGAATTTCTATGCAGAAATGTTTGTCATATAATCTATTAGTACTAGTTAAAAGCACTATATGTGAACTGTCAGTTCTGTTAATTTTGATGGCGGCTGTAACAGCAGTGAATTCTAAGAATTCAAAAGAAATGAATCAGATCGAAGGTGTTTAATTTAAGAAATATAATTTATTCATCTTCTCGGCTAAAAATTTAATATTATTTGTTAAGAAGGAGGACTTACCGCGAGTAAAAACCGAGTTAGACGCGTTGATGCTATTATCACATCAAAATATATGCAGACTGTACCAATGTATTGATACACCTGTGAAATTTTTTATTGTTATGGAGGTTTGCTATTGTATCTGTTATTTATAGTGAATAACTTGACAAAACTTTTGTGATTTAATGCGAAGAGGTGAAATAAGATTTCCGGAAAACTGATTTCCTCCATAGTGAAATTCTATTTCAGTATTGTAGTGGTGGTGAAATGTTCGATTATATTGTTAAGAAGGAACGGTTGGAAGAATCCGAAGCGCGTCACTTTTTCCGACAACTTGTTCAAGCCATTGCTTATGTTCATAGCATGGGATTTGCCCACAGAGATTTGAAGCCTGTTAGTTGTGATTTTGAAACAATTATTTGTGCATGTTTTTCTGATGTTGAAGAAATGAAAGCAAAATTAACAATCGGCATATTTTGAAGTTTCTTCTCTTTTTAGGAAAATCTGCTACTGACTGAAGATTTGCAATTAAAACTCATTGATTTTGGTCTCTGTGCTAAGCCAGAACTTGGATTATGTGATTTTTTGCATACATGTTGCGGCTCACCTGCCTATGCTGCACCTGAACTTATTCAGGTAACACAGTTAGTCACTAGTTTTTTAACTAGTTAAATTTATTCTGCAGGAACATTTTGTTCAAAATCCTGAATTGCACAAAAATCATTATAGGGATTACCGTATAAAGGACATCAAGTTGATGTGTGGTCGATGGGTGTTCTGCTTTACACACTACTTTGTGGTTGTTTACCATTTGAGGATGATAGCGTCCAGAAGTTGTACGCGAAGATTGCAGTATGTTATTGCTGTGAATTGTTTTCAATTAGTTAATTAGGAGAATGCTTCAATTTCGTGTTAGACACTTTCGATTTACAAATTATTGCAATATTTCCAATGTTTTTGACTTCAGACCGGAAGATATTATGAACCGGATTATCTGAGTCCTCTTAGTAGAGACTTACTGAAATCTTTGTTACAAGTGGATCCTAAGAAGCGTATCACCGTTTCGGAACTGATCGTCCATCCGTGGATTAACAAAAAATACACTCATGCATTGAAGTGGAAATCTGTATATGATGTTAGCGTTTCAAATATTTCAACAGAAAGTTGTAGTCATGGCATATATTCCTGGTTTAAATTTGATGCAAACTAAGGTTGCAGAAAAATATCGTCGATGAAGAAGTAATCAGAGAGCTTGCTTCCCATTTCGGGCGACTATTTAGCGAGATGGAAGCTCTTGTTAAGGAAGTAAGTTTTCAGGTTCGCTCAGTTTTTATATGTAATTTACTTACTGGTAATATCACTCAGCAGTTTATTTTTGCAGACAATTGTTAACTTCAATTTGATATTTTAGTGGAAATTTGACTATTTAACTGCCACCTATCGTCTGCTATTACAACAGAAGAGACGTGGAATGAATTTTGTCTTGCCAGTGCTCAAGCCTAGGAATGGAACGGTATGATAGAATTTGATTTTTCATTGCGAATCTGACCCTCTTTCGTTTCATTGGTATTTTATGCAAGAAAAATGATTTGATATCTCTTTTTTCTAGAATTTTTTACAACTCTCACTACAAACAGTTTTCTGGAAAATTTTTAGGCTAGTCCAAAGCAAATTGTTTTGGGTTCCCAGACAATACATGCCTCATTAGATAATGATTTAAATAATTCTGGCTTGGACGAAACTGATTTAATGATAGCGGAAACAGATGGAATTACGCCAAAGGCAAATGGTGCTGAGAAGTCGTTTGAGGGAGACAATACCATTTCTCCTGCAGCAATGCAACACGACAAAGTTTTTTTTTTTTTTTTTTTTTTTTTGTTTTTACGGAATTTTTCGCCGAAGTTTTTGAGGTTTTTGAATCTATTTAGCAAATATTTAGTGCCATCAAATTTTTATCCGAATTGGCTACCCAGTTTAGAATTTATCTTATGCTTACGCAATGCTCAATATGCCTTCTACTCACTTGGGAAACTCACCTAAGCAACGTACTGCGTGTGGAATTTGTCAGGAGAACGAATCTGCTAGTGCTCAGCCAGTTTATGCTACGCCAGCACGCCATCGAAACAGACCTCAAGTATGTCCTATGTGTGATGATAGTGCGGAAAATGATTTTATCTTGAAGTAATTTTAAACTTAGAAAAGTTGAACTACACTATACGAAATTCGTAAGTATTTCAGTGTGGTGTTGGTTTTGATTCCCGTTTTTATTATCGTGCAAGCGACAAAGAAAATTGGCACCCAGCTACTACAAGAATACGTAGTCCGGTGAAGGCAAGTTTGTGATTTAAATTTTACTATGGATGAGGTAACTATTTCTTGTTAGAATTTGAATTACTGAAGAATTCGGGATTACTTTGAAATCAAATAGGGATGCAGCTAATGTTTCTAGGCAACAGATTATTTTACTTTAATTCTCCTTGCTGTTTTCTTTTTTTTTTTTTTTAAATGAAAATTATTCTTGAGGCAGTGCAACTGACTGCTGATTATTATCTAGAACGGAAATTTCATGCGCGAAACAAATTTCTGGGAGAAGAGGAAAAAAGAGACAAATTTAATAGTTCAGGAAGGCAATTTTTTTTGTGTTGTAGTTTCGATCCATTTCAATTTTTGTTGAATGGAAGAAATTACTTCTTCTGAAGTTAAGGCTTTACATCCTGTTGAAAACATTTCTGTATATTTCATCTTAGAACTCTGACCCTATATTGTTTTTGGATCCTTATATAAGTCCAGAAAAAATATAAGATCGAAATTTTAAGATGTTCCAAACAAGTTGGCAGTGAAGATGATTCGCAACAATCTTAAAAAAGTATGATGTTGACTTTCAGAACGGATATCTGAGCCAGCAGATTTCGGTTTAGAGATTTTTCGTCAAAGCATTTTTTTTCGTTTCCAAATATTAAAATTATCAAACTGATTATACACACTTTCCGGCTTGATTAGAGCTCTTTACAGATTTACGATGAACGTCCGAGAAGTAATCCCTATGTAACACCGTTGCGATATCCTTCCTGTATACCTTCTGCGAAGATGAGGTCCTTACTAGTTTCCTCAATTAATTTTTTTTCTAGCTGTTCATATACTTTATCAAGTAGCGTCATTTCCAGATCACGATCTATAGAGCGTAATGAAACTTCACTACGTACTCCTGTACAGAGTTCTACAACATGCCAAATACACACTCCACGATCATCATCTAAGACACCGCGTCTTCGTCAGCGAGTTTTCGCATCACTGGAACGACAAGCTGATAAAGTGATCAATTTGCTGACACCGCGCAGAGTTAAAAATAATCAGCCAGAAATGCTGAAGCAAACCAGGGTTCATTTTCATAACAGTGATTGATAATTCAGAAAATGTGTATCCGAAATTAATTAAATCACTGTTGTTATACCACTGTCTTTACTTTCCGCCTTTTTTTATCTTAAATTCTAATCTAAATCATACAGTCAATGTTTCCTTAAAATGTCGAATTTGACATTTCTCGTATGTTGCAAAAAAAGGTTTTTCAGGCAATGGTGAATGTATCAATTACATCTTCCAAGAATCCAGATCGCGTACGTCGAGAATTGCTGCGCGTTTTCGCTGAACAAGAAATTACAGCCGAACAGCATGGGTATTGAATTTGATTTATTTCATAAGTGGATTTATAGATGATATCAATTCTAAAGTCAAACTTTTTTTCTTCGATTTACAGAAAATAATATAGACTGTGTAATATTCTATTCCTCGTGTTTCTGTTCAGTAGGTCTTTGTATTCATTATAGGTGGAAAATATCTGGTCGAAGAAAAGATGAATTCAACCGGATGATGACCGTAGAGTTGGAGGTAGTTTGGATTGAAATGGGTAATAAGGAAAAATTAGTAGGTGTTAAGCGAAAACGGCTTAATGGTGATGCTTTTCTGTATAAAAAAGTTTGTGAACAAGTCCTTCAATTAGCCGGTTTGTAATTCCATTTACAGTCACTTGTTGACATAAAATTGTTGAATTGCAATAAAATTTTTGAAACTTTTTAATGTTAACATTTAAAGTTACGAAACTTGCGCATGGAAATGGTTTGCTAGTACTGTAGTAAATTGAATTACACTATAATCATTGAAACATCATCTTTTGAATCTAAACATGTGTGATACTACCGAAATTTGATTTTTTTTTTCTTTTTTTTACGAATGGTCCCTCACTCGGACTACTCATGAGTGTCCAGGTGTTTGACTAGTAAAGTTGATTTTGTATGTGCGTAGCTGTTTTGCTTGTACTTATAGTTTAACAACACCGCTCGTAATTTTTTCTCCAGCAATATTATCATTTTTAGAGTGAATTTCAATCTGCAGTACTATGCTTTTTCTTCAGTTCCTTTTTTACCCATATCCTTATTCTCGAAATTTTATATAATTAATCTTAAATTAGGCAGAAAATGGTCAATTTTAATTGGAATTTACATCCTTCATCATCTCGTTGTAAATTTGCGGCTTTCTAATGAGATGTGGATTTTCATTTTTCATCTGTTTGATTTATCCATTTAAAAATTCTCAGTAAATAGATAACACCACTGGATTTATCACTTTCATTTTTCCTCACTATTGTCAGTGAAATTTTTACTTCAGTTGTGACTGGAAAATGTTCGTTAACTTTATTATAATTTGACCAAAAAATCATTTTTTCGTCGGCGGATAAGGTAGATACCGATTCTTGGTTTACTCACTTCCAAGTAAGTCAATTTTTCTGAATGAATATTCAGATTCCTTTATTGCTTTGGCAGGATGTGTCATAGGTAGCTATTTTTATCTTATATTTCCTTATATTAAACTTATTAAGATAAAAATTTTGAGACATCAGAAATATATTGTGTTCTATTATTGTGCACTTGGTACATAACAGAAGTTGTATTTATTCTGCATTGTTTGCTTTCTTTACTTCAGTTTAAGGATTACTTCGTTTCGTTGTTGATTTTATTTGGATATTTGTTAAAAATGGAATCAAGATAAAAGTTAATGTTGATTGTCAAATCGTTTAAGTGGCTCTTCTCCATTTTCTTTTTTTTTTTTTTTTTTTGTGGTCTTTCAAAGAAAGTTTAATTTTTGTTTAGAAAGAGTTTCTAAAGAAATATCGGAGCGGAAGTTCTTGGTGAGGAGAGATGTAGAGATTTTGCATGCGATTCTCAAAGTGGAGTTGTTGGAAATTTAATACTATTTGTTGTGGAAAATGAAATGGATGGAAAGCAGAAACAATCTACTGTTGCTATGAAGGATCAATCGAAAGAAACCGGACATAGAACATCGTGTTAATAATCTTAGACATATGCGGAGCAGTTCATCGTCCGACAGATTTATGGCCAGAAAAGTATGCATTTTATGAAATTGTTTTACTACAACCTTGTTTTGTCCTTTTTAGGCTATTTTTCATCAGAGAAATATTTTTTCTTTTTTATAAGTACTAGAAACTATTTAGGTGCCATCAACTATTCGATATATCCCGGGTTATATCACCGAGGAAGAAGAGAAGTTTTTTCTTTCTAAAATATATTCAGTGCCGAAACCGAAATGGCAGCAACTTCTGAACAGACGCTTGCAGAATTGGGGTGGTATTGTGGGCAAAGAATTTCTAATTCCGGATAGCGTTATCCCTCCGGTATACTTCAGTGCATTTCTTGGAATTACTGAGCTTTGAGGTGCAATTTGAAGAAACATTCGTCTGTAAATGTGATAGATTATTTGCATTGAAGTGATAGTCGATAATCTTCCATATTCCGTTTGGTTCGATTGGTGGAAGTGCTCTGGTACCCAATTAGATCATCATGTTTCTTCAGTTTTGTAAAAGAACTAAATATCTTATAAACTTTCCTAGTGGCTTAACTCCGTTATCGATAAGCTAATGGCACTTGGTGATACTTTTCCTCCAGATAGACGTCCAAATCATGTGTTGATTAATGAATATCTTCCTGGACAGGGCATTATGGTTTGTTTCCAGTTTTGTTAAATATATTCGTTAAATTTTTGTTATTTATAATTTCGAATACAGGTTTTGCTGCCATTAGATTTAAATATATACTGCTTGCATCACAACACTATATCCTTTTTTAGGCACACACGGATGGTCTTGCTTTCTATCCGGTGGTTACTACAATTTCACTAGGTAGTGACGTAGTTGTTGATTATTATAAACCTATAGATCCAAAGGTTCGACTCACTTTATCATATTTCTGTCAAGATTTTTTTGGATTCCATTTTTAAGTCTTGCTAATTCAAAGTTTGAGAAAATCAGAAAAACTATAAATGAAGAACGTGAAATTTTTGTAGCGAAATAACATCAAGGAAGAGCGTTACCTTGGTTCTATATTTCTTGAGCAACGTAGCTTAGTTGTTGTTAGCGATGATGCATATGCAAACTGTTTGCATGAAATTGCGGATCGACCGTTTGATATCATCACCAGTCGTATTTTTAACCTTGAAAGTATTAACAGACGCATCGGGGAAGTCATGAATCGTGATCTCAGGTCCATTTTAAATTTTTGGAATTAGGTTTTTCTGAAATTCTCATATTTGATAAGACAATACTTAGGATAGATATTTTGGATTTTTTTTTTTTCAGTCGTATATGGTCATATTTGATGAAAATGCCATCATTAGATAGTATATTATACTGAATAATCGACCGATGATTGTTCACTTTTTCAGGGTATCATTAGATAATATATTATACTGAATAATCGAACGATGATTGTTCACTTTTTCAGGGTATCATTAACAATTCGCAATGTTCCAAAAGTGAGCAAGATCACTGCAGCTGATCTGATCATGAGACAGTAGTTCTAGTTAAATTTTTTTGGCAGTTAGGTCATATTAATTTAAAAATTTTTTGGTTGGATTTTTTTTCATTTCATATCTGGTTGAAGCATTGTTTCTTTTTTTTTTAAGTGATTTGTAAATGGAACGTTTTTAAAATTAAAGTCTATTAATTTTGCTTAAACCTTAATGTTCTTTAGCTGTATGGTAAAGTTTATTGTAATTTTATTTCATCTTGCTTATTTATATTTGGATATTTGATGGTAACTGAATTTTAAGCTTGTTATTGTCTTTCATTATTCTCATATTTGTTACTCTCATTGTGGTAACAAAATTAAACATGAATATTAGTTTTGCTGCTTGTAAGTAGCTCATTTCATTGATTAATTTTTGAACTTCAAATCTTACAAAAAACAAAATTTTGAAGCAAATCTTGATATAGTGAATTGAACAACCAGAACTATTCCTGAAAGTGAAATTCTTGAAAACTTATTATTCAGAACAGTTAGAAGTTTCAGTTGCGTAAGAATTTCAGGATTTGGGAGTTTGAGTTTCAGGATTTAGAAGTTTTAAGAGTTAGGATTTGTGTTCTTGGGAAACAGAAGGATCACCGCAGATAAGGCAAGTGGCCGAGGATGAGAGAAGCGGTCATTTTGAAAATTGCAGTTGGGGTAATAAGATTGATGGTTTTTAGTAATGGTTAACGGTTCACTAGCTCCGTAAATGTGAGTGCGGTAAAGTTGTGTTGCTCTGGTTGCGCAATATCATATAGTGAACATTTGGTGCATGAGGTGACAGTTGAGAGCTTGACAGCTTGACCGTGCCTTCCTTGTTTGACAGAGACTAAACACCGCAGCCATATGTCATTCGCAAGCTGGCTACTATCAGCATCTTAGATTGTGTGCCTTATTCGAATGATACCGACCTCATGGTCATCCTGAAATTCCAAATATCAAGCAAATGAAGTCAAATCGAGGAAGTTGTTTATCTCGTGAAATACGCTGCAGAATATTCCACGCAAGAAAAATAAAGTTGAGTATTTCGCATTGGGCATTATATTATTTAGCTGTGAATATGTTGAGCGACAAGCTGGGCATAATTTCGCGCTGAAACAGAATGATGGTCCGAAATTTGGCTTTTTTTCTGATATTTTAGACATATTATTGATCAGAAATTAAAATTCTTAGGCCAGGTAATTGTCAGTGAATGACTGAGATATTTCAATTATTTAATGGTTTTTGCCACCTTTTGTCATTGTTGAACTTGTTATTTTTATCCATTTTGGAAAAATGTGAAATAACTAGTTCTTTACTGAAATGAAAAAAAAAAAAAAAAAAAAAAAAAAAAAACTTCTGTTGGCTATTTGAAAATATTTTCCATCAAATTGCGACCTGAGAAACCTATTACCATATGAAAGTAAGCAGAAATTCGAGTTGGTTCAAGTCATCTGTTTGGTGAACTCATTGACCTCTTCTTCTTGTATATCTGGAGGGCAGCAACAGGAATTTGGATTGGAGCAAAGATGTTTATAATTTGGTATCAAGTCGACGATTGCCTGGCCAACAGATGAAATAATTTGTTTATTCCATTGAACAACATAGTTCATACAGTAATCAGACCCTATTATATTAAAATTTTCTTGATTCTATTTGCTACTTTGTTTTTGTTCATGAAATTTTTTTTAACTAAAAGATTAAAAGTTTGAAAAACAAAGTGACTGCTTATGATGGTCAATGTGAAATCATGAATCATGTACATTGCAAATTGAAATTTTCGAGAAAGGGAAAATAAATTTTTAAAATCATCTAGAAACCGATTTTGCATTTCGCACTTGATGGGCATTCAAATTTTTTCAATTTTAGTTTATTTACTGATAGTACCTGAGAATTTTCACAATATTATCTGAAATAACAAAATATCTTGAATTCCAGAAGAACAGCTGGGAATGATTCTCATCATGATTTCTTATCAAAGGAATTAACAATATACGAAAACGCAGGATGATGAACCGAATTAAAATTAAATGTAGGAGAAGAATCAAAATTAAAATTATTTCTAAATTTCTTGAACAATGATCTTAGCAAAAATACACGATAGGCATTATTAGCGAGTGGACTGGAAAAATGAGGAGGAGTGGTTGGAGCTACCGTATTCTGGAAGACGCTTAAAAGTAATCCATAGGAGTAATTTGACCAAAATGAGAAGGTCCAACCCCTAATCCAGTTTGTTTCATGCGTATTAAGGAAGTAGTAAAGTCATTCTGGATTGGTAGGATCATCCAAGTGGCCTTGTGCATGGTTAAGCTAATCCGCCAGGATTCAGAAGGACTCTGCAGTGAATCACAGTTGTTCTGTTCAGAGATTCTTTTGTGGTAACCAAATGTGCTGCAAGAGAATTAAATAGGGTGAATTTGTTGCTAGCATTAAGTCTTACGTATTTTAAAATGTAATCCAGGAAATACCGACAACTTTCCTCTGTTCATGGATTTAGAAGCAAATCATCTAGAACAACAAGAACAGCCCCACAATCTTCCAGGCTTTCCCGGACATTTGATTAGGACCGACGTCATTCCTTCTATATTGGACGCTTCAACTGTTGCAGCAACTGCAGCTGCAAACATTGCTGCTAATACTGCTAATAATACAACAGCCACAGCTTTACTGTTTGATAGCACCTCGTTGAGTATTGCTGCCAGCAATGATACCTTAACAGTAACCAGCGCTATCTGTCCACCACCATCTAGCTCCCCGTCCAGCATTTTCTCCACTGCTCAACATGATATCTATCGATTACCAAATGTTGGTGCTGTTAACCAAAGTGCCACTACTCTGAATAATATTGCAGGAAAATTACCGAAAAGTATGTTTTATCACTAATTTAAAGTTCATTCCAAGATA
Source organism: Onchocerca flexuosa (assembly GCA_002249935.1). Taxonomy (NCBI): domain Eukaryota; kingdom Metazoa; phylum Nematoda; class Chromadorea; order Rhabditida; family Onchocercidae; genus Onchocerca; species Onchocerca flexuosa. Next base: position 76,444 of record KZ269990.1, on the reverse strand, counting down.
CCTCAGTTTGAGGGATTATGAAATGAGCGATTTATCTTAGATTTTCTTTTGAAATTTACTGTCTAAATTCATCTTTGAAATATTAGTTTGTCTGAAAGTAGTTGCTAGTTTTAAAATCAGTATACGTAACTGGAAGAAGTTTTTGTTTATACTAATGAAATTCAAGAATCCTATCATCAATAAATCTGATGAAATTTGCATATTTGTGCACAGTATTTGTTATAACTGTCACCAACCTGAAAAGTGTTGCAGAGTTTTTCAAAATCTAGTAAAATGTTGAGAAAATGATTTGCACTCAATCACATTTTATAATGTATTTGATATTGATGGTGTTTCGTCATTAATAAATTCCTTGAGTCATCTGGATCTTTCTTAGTTTGCAGACTTTTTTGAAATTACGCTTTCAAAATTCATAATTTCTATTAACAACTAATTTTTTTCTACCAATTACTTTTAGTCTTGATACTTACTATTGAATATTACTGTTCTTCAAGAATTTTAATCAAACGATTTCCAAAGGCATAGTTTTTGTCCTAGATGTTTGAAAATCTTCATATTTAAAATAGTAATTCAGCAGTATGCAAATATAAGATAACTGTTACCGATGTCGCCATTTCATTTCCTTTTGTAATTACGAAACTGTTCTGAAATCAAGAGAAGATGAAATTGAAAAGATGAAATTCAAATGAAAGATTGTATTCTTAAAGTTTATAAAGTATATTTCATTTAAAAAATTGTGGAAACACGTCTATTGCTAGGCTAGGGTAAATAAATTAATTTTACTAATCGATATGATAAACCAAAACTCTTCACAACTATCGAATCATCGTCATCCTCTGATAAAAAATTTACATCAATTTTCGATTGATTCAGCAAAAATCTTATGAGAGGTACAAGCGCACCTACAAGAAATGTATCATCGCTTTCAATGCTCCATTGGTACCTTTTTCTAACGTTCTTGATGGTTTAGAAATTCTTCTTATTTAGCTGCTAAAAAAAGTAACACTTCTAGTAGAAGATGGCAAGAAAGAGTATGATGCATCATCGGGAAGTGTTGAATGTGATGGAAATTCGAATGCATCTCCGGATACCTGTTTGATTAGTAGTCAGAAACCACGCAGACAACGTACCCATTTTACAAGTCATCAGGTAAATCCATGATCAATCCATGATCATGTTCTTTTATATTTTCTGCTACTCCCACCAATATTCTGATTCAAAAATATGAAGTCGAAGAAAAATCGCGATCTAAAAAATACATAGCACCAGTTTGAAATGAAATTTAATAAATTGCTTATTACATAATATTTTAAAACGCAGTATTTTATGAGCAATATTTCTCCTACTGTTTTACAATCCTTACAAGTGCCTTGTAGCTAACAGAATTGGAAAATTGGTTTTCACGGAATCGTTATCCAGACATGGCTACAAGAGAAGAAATTGCATTATGGATCAGCCTCACGGAGCCACGAGTCCGTGTAAGTTCTCAAAAAAAAATTTTCCGTGTACTTCAAGATTGAATAATTATGATCGTCCATTTCTTACTAGAAAGAAAGATGTGGTTTTTGATAATTTTTGAAAATTCTCATCACTTTTTTTTTGAAAAAAGGCTTTTTAGTTGCGTTAAATTAGCTTCAATCGAAACAATATCTTCACCTCAGAACCTTGAGATATAGCAGTTCTCAAAACCCTATAATTGAAATGTGTAATTTGTGTCACTTCTAATGAATTGAAATCCCAAGTGGCAGCAGACTCTGTCTTTCTTGGCTGATTAAACTAACGCACTATCAATGCATCATCAACATCACAGTCATTGCTATGATCTCATCATCTTTAAAATCATTATTACCATCCCTTATCATTGCCGTAATTATCAACACAGATATTGTTATCCCTATCAGCACATCGATATTATTCGCATATGTCAACAATCACTGTTCCCAGGAAACAACAACAACCCAATTTTAATTAGGAATTTAATTTTCCTATGTTTCCTTACTATATGCATTCCATTTCTTTATTGTCAACAACGAAACTAATAAAAGAAACTTAATGATCTGATTAATCTCCATGCTTGCTTCAGATTAATCTGTCGTTCTCTGAAGGTAAGTGCTGGGCGAATATTCTTATCAGACGTATTATCTTTTAAAATTTAGGATCGTGATTCCATGTTCGGATCCTGAGAAAGGAAATATTTTCAAAAACTGCAGATAAAAAAAACACGAGCAAATATTTTGCAAAAGCCAAGGGTCTTTCAAGGCTTACGGTAACTAATATTTTGGAAGTCTAGGCATAGCGTTCAATTTTAGAGTACAGATGAATGAACATTGTCTTTATTGGCATCTGAAAGCATAGCCATCAATCCCTGCCTTTATGTTTCCTACTATTGCTATTTAAATATCATCCGAGAGTTTCGATTTTTTCTAAAGCCTTTATGCAGTTTATGAAACAGTATATTAGAATTATGAAATAAAGGAAGATTTTTGAAAAGATAATATCTAATAACTTAAAAAAAAAAATTTGGAACTTGATAAAGCTTAAATTGTGATTTTCAATCTACTTTCCTTAGTTCTCTTGATATTCGCTAATCTTTCCGCTCTTTCAGAGCAATCAATGTTCATCATTGCTTAATATATTCACTTATTAATTATTCAGTAAAGTTCATGTATTAAATCCAAACAATTTTAATACTATTTGCGTTCCTCAATGAGTTCCAATTTTGACCGAATTATTGAATAGTTTATTGGAACAAATCGATTGTCCTTCTTTTCAAGGTATGGTTTAAAAACCGACGAGCAAAATGGCGTAAACGAGAGCGCCATTTGTTAACTCCTGATTTCAAGAGCTTTCAGCCAACCGGTTGTTTCCCGCAAACCCTTTTACCGACCCATCCACAGGTAACAAGATTTTTACTTCAATTTGTTGAAGTTTAACCTCCTTTTATTCAGCCTGATTTTGTTGTCAAAAATTCTTGGTTTAGTTGTCCAGAAATTTCTTGAAAAATTAGTCTTTCAAGTATTCAAATTTTATTGCAGCTTGACGATGTTTATGGCTCCTCATCTTGGCAAGGTTATTCTACAAGAAATTCGAACACTGCTTTTGGTTGGGCCTTAAAAACACAGGTAATTCATACTTACCCACTAGTTTTTACTTGAAAAAAAAAAAAAAAAACAAAGAATTATAAAAATGATAACTCTGTAAATCAAGATAAATTGATTAATCAAATTAAATTTAAAAAGAATCCGGCGCATTTATTTCTTGGAACGTTCGATCGACTCATAACTTCTATTTCTTCAAGATCTGTGGTCGTAAGTTTTATATTATTTTTTATTTACTATTTTTTAAAATCTAAATTCTAATTTATAGGGACCGCTGCAACATACTTTCCCTCAACTGATGACTCCGACATCCAACAATGCGACATCTTTGCCACGTTTTGCTCCTCCTCAACCGCCATTTTACGCAGCCAGTACTACAAGCACCACAAACCTGATGTCAAAAGATGATAAATTCAAGTTACATTCTCAAGGATACTGTTCTTCTGCCATGCATATGCCCAGTACTGGAACCCATTCCCATCAGGCCAGCAGTTTTTCAGTCCAGTCATACCAATACAATGGTCCGCTATAAAATTGCAATTCAGGATTATCGCACAATCACAGAAAGTGTAACAGCTACCTTCGCGATAAGTATTGTGATATTAGTAAATTAGGAAATAAATCCACTTTCTTTTCTTCGTTTTTCATAAAACTGCAACAAAAAAAAAAAAAAAAAAAACACTTTCTGTGCAGTTGCAGCGATCCATTACTATGCATTTTCCTTCGCTGTTAGAATTTATTATTAAATCATTTTTCTGATTCTAGAGATTTTAGTCTTTGTAAAATTTGTAATTTCGATGTTTCCATTTTCAGTTTTCTTTCAAATTCTGCTTATAAATTCCTTCAAAAACCAGATATCTCAATAACATCCTGTAATTTTTCATATTACATGAAGATATTTTCACAACTAACGTTATTATATTGTGACAATTCATGACTCCTTGTACCAGCTATGAATTTATTGTGTGGTTTAAAATTTTAAATAATTATCGTCAAGTCTTCAATTTGCAATCATTTGCAAAATATAACGAATTTCTTATTCTCATCACCAATTAAATAATTTAAATCACATGCAAATTTTAAAATCCATCATTTTTATCGCTCTTAAATGATTTAGTTTACTTCCCTTCGAATAAAAAAGCAGACGAAAAAAGCAGTCGTTAAATTCCTGTATTTTTCCATAGTCTCCCTGAACAAAATATTTTGACTGCTTACAGACGTAGCGTGTTTTTAGAAGTTTCGGAGACTTCTAGTTAGATTGATAGAAGAATAATTCATTAGTGAAAATAGATTGAATTACGGTTGTTAAGGAAGTAGTGTAATATCTTATTCAATATCCGCCAACTAACAGCATATTTTGTTTATATCATAAATCTTTTTGCAGCATTAAATCTTGGGAAACATAAAAAGGTGACATTAATAAAGTAGATGAGTTCAATTAAAAATTAATTTAGTAGATTCAGGAAAAATAGTGACTTAAATTTGAATTGTTATATAATTAGTTCTTCATTTGAAATTGATTTAAAAAATGAAAGATAGTATGTAAGATCCGAAAATCAATAATTTTGGCTGTGAGGAAGAAGATGTAAATTAAAAAATAGAATGCTTCTCATAATTGTTTGTAACAAAGTTAAGCTTTGTCTTTGCACTAAATAAACATTTGTATTAATTTAGAGATCACAAAGATTAGTTATACCTTATACTACAAATTTCTCTGCATTTTAATGCCTCTTTTCCATAAATTGTTCCCACTGAACAACATATTATGCACCAAACAAAAACTATAATTTGCTTTTGGATTATTAACTTTAACTGTTCATGAAAACACTCGATATGTTCTCGAAACTAATTTTATTTCATAAAAATTACGTCATAGTAAATGACGAAATGACGAGTAGTTGTGCTGCGTAATGATTGCAATGACATGGAAAAACTATAAAATGATGAAAAATATAAAATTCTATGTTAAATAATTCTATAAATTGCACCCAAAGATACGAAAATCAATTCATCACCAAACTTAAACATAAATTAATAAATAGCAATATGCAGAAAGCATTATGCAAAGAATTTTTAATCAGTTTACTAATCGATTAAAAGTATTACTTTTTTCACATTATGTCCTATTTTACAGCAGCAAAATGATGCAGTTTATCCTAGGTTCCTTCAATATTTATTTCTTAAACTAGTCCAGAATTTTTCAAAGTTAGCTAATTTCAAATTTTTTTCGAACCAATTTTATCAAATCAATCGAATAAGGGATCGAAAAATTCCTCACCATTGCAATTTGAAAGAAAATTTTCTTTCGTAGAATTTTTGCTTCCGAATGACGATAAACTATAATTTTTTATTTATAAAGTCTGTTCTATTATTTTTTCCATTTAATGATTTTAGAGAGCCACAAATCCAAAAGCAAGCGAAATTCATTAACACGAAAATATTTGTAGACAAAAGAACAGTAACCGTCTTGTCATCCAGTGGTATCTTTGTTAAGAAAAAACTTCAAGTTTTTATTTCGACTTTTTTTTCGTTCAAATAAAAACTTTCTTCTCTCCTGCAACTTTCCGAAAAAATAAGGTATTCATAACTTGGAAGAGTTCTCTCTATAAGATAGCTCATTCGATTATCAAATTTCAATTCGCGAAACAGTTCTCATGTCATAATTGCACACAAATAATAGCAGTATATGATTCTAAAGCAGTGTGATTATTCAGGAAGAAGTCGTTGTTGGAAGTGTAGTGCTTTTTTTTTAGCTCAGTTACCTTGGCAAATTTTAATAGAAAATGAAAAAGCTGATGATGTAATTGAATATGCTCGCAAAGAGGGTTATTTGGATAATTCAGATAAAAAAAGAATTAGCGAGCATATATTTTTTTTTTATTATTGTCAGAGTGCATTAAACTTCAAGCATTTAAAAAGCAACCGCCCATTTTCTATAAATTTACTACATCGATTGCCTTCTCGCTATTTCGGAAATTCTTGATTTCTTCTCTTTTTTTTTTTTTTTTTTTCGAAGATTTGTCATGTTTGTTTGCTTTTAAATAGGTAATAGCGTCATTTACGCTTTGAAAAAAGCTCATCAAAAGATTAGTGAAACATAAAAATTCTACTATTCTTGCTTACGCTTTATGCTAAAAAAATTGTAAACATTTTACGAAATCTATTGATATCCATATGGTTTCTGATACTTCACATGAATCTAAGGCTTTTTCTTTACATTTATCCTAAAATGCTTGACTTTTATTGTCTTCTTGCTGATTTCCTCAGCTCTAATCTACTATTAATTAAAATTTGCAATCATGCACCTTCGTTCATTATGCTTGAAACTTTTTGCAACGAGCAGTTTTTGCTTTTTGTAGGGCAATAATTGAAATGGACATATGGCTTTTGCTAGCTCCAACACTTTAAAGCGAAATATTCAAGCTGTTATTGCTTTTGTAGGGCAATCAGTTATCCCAGTAATTATGGTCTTTGAAATGAAAAAATTGAATATTTCGCTTTAAAATCTCACTGCTTTTGAAAGAATAAGTAACTGGTAGCAATTTAACGGTTGATAGAAATTAAAATCGTTTTGGAAATTCTTAGTATCAAAAACTGAAATCAATCCTTGAACAATTTTCTATGAAAATTTCTCATGTAATGAAATTTTTAAAAGAGAATTTTGAAGTACTAAGGCTGATAATTAGTTACACAATTTTTTTTTCACATATTTACTACTTGAATCCAAACATGAAAGTGTTATGGAGACTTCATCATATTGACATTATTTCTTGATTTCAAAATTTTGTACAAATGACCCATATTGAAGACTTCTTGGTTCATACTATCGGAAGAGTTTCAGAAAATATTTCACGGAACAGGCTGTCAAAAACAATAAATAACAATATCATATGCTTAAACGAAAAGTTGCAAATTTAGATGAATAGATAACGATGAGACGGCAAGAGAAGGGAACAGCATTTGAAAACTGTATATAAAAAAATTATGTGAAAAATAAGGTGTTAATGGAAGGAAATAATTAATTGGCTTGGTGTTTGCGTCATAAACCTAATTGGGAAAGGGAGTCTGCCCCAACTGTTGCAAAATGGATTTCCAATACATGCAGTTGGCTTAGCTGATTTTTTTTTTCCGATTATCACCAGACTGAGTTCCAATAATCGGCAAAGCAGTTGAAAACTCTTGCCATTTTCCATCAAACATTTGAGAAGATTGCCTTCTTGAAAGTGCTCTTTGACCACCTACAAATCCAACAATTGGCTTTTTAATTTTCTCTTCCTTTACAAAATGTGACACATCATTCTCTTCCTTGACAAGAAATTCGCCTATTTTATTGCTTACATTGATTGACTCTTTTTGTTCCTTTGATGGACCGACCTCCTTGATGGTCATCATTCTTAATAGCGTTATTTATGCAACGTTAGGAAATACGAATACTTTGATCCGATTCAGATAACAACTGAAATAGGCAAGTTACTCGATGAATATCCTTCATTCAAATACACAGAATTCCTCATTAAATCTATCAGAAAGTGTGATGGACTGGATACCATCTCACAACAAACCGTTTGCTCACATGGCTTGTGAACGATGGCTTCACGCAAGATTGGATGATTTACGCACTAAAAGTGTCTTCAATCATGTTGGTTTCTTTCTTAAACTATAAAATCAAAAGAGGTTTGTCTTTGTAGCTCATCATAGCACAGCAAATTTGCTTCATCCAAGCTTTTCACTCGCGTTTCCAATTTTTAGAGTTCTGTTTTATTCGCTTCAATTATGTTCACTTTCAATATAACGGGGCAGTGAGAATAAGAGCGAAAAAGCGCTCTACATCATGAATATGTAATCAAAAAGTTTTTTTCCAGAGAACAGAATATGAATTTTTGCCACAGAAACTAGAAAAAAGCTTTGTGGATTTCAATGTCAAAGAAAAGAATATTCGTGGCGAAACCCTTATCATGTCAGTGATAAGATATGAACTAGATAAGGCAAATCAGGTTCGTCTTACTTTATACGGAAAATTCAAAAGGAGGGAATTTTATGATCAGTCCAACAGTAAATGAAAATGACCGAGAAAGAAAGTTAATGACAAATTTGCAGGTGCGTCACATAAACTTGTTGATTCGTTCTGGATGTGATCCTTCCGAACCAGATGAACGGCAATTGCGTACACCGCTGATGTTAGCTTGTCTGATGAGAAACGATACCGTTGCTCACTATTTGATCTTGGTTTGGCTACTTTAATTTGTTTGATTTACTTCCATGACAGTTAAGGAATTCAAATTAATCATTTTAATTTACGTAGAATTAGTGTCATCCAGTTCCATAAAAAAAAAAAAAAAAAACAGGTAGGAAATATATTCTATAAAAATCTATTTATGAGAAAATGTTAAATTCATTAATCTTCATAATCTATTTATTCCAGCTTCATTTCAATATTTCTCTAATAATTATGCTTTTTTTTAAAAAATTATATTGAAAAATTTACGGTTATTTCTTTCAGCAAAATGTGAATCTTATGGCAGCTGACAAAATGGGTAATACGGTATTAATGTATGCCGCTATGTACTCCCAGTCATCTCTGTTAAATTTCCTGATAGAGGAACTCTCCAGGCAATGGTGTATCGAAGCATTTCGTACCAAAAATTTAATGGGATATACTGCAGAGAGTTTAGCTCGAAAAAATGAACGATACATGTTTTCCATGTAATGTTTTGTCCTTAATTCTTTCATCTGACTTGCTTTTAAATCGATACTTTGAAATTACTTTTCTAGAAAATAGCTTTCTATTGAGTGATATATATATATATATATATATATATATATATATATATATATATAAATCGAATCCTCCTTCATATGAATAGTGAAAAAACTCCTAGCAATGATGGCATCAATACTGAGCTTATATAGAAATATCCGGAATTTGAACCAATAATATCGCATTGTGAGTTTGACGTACCTTGATTATCAAGCAGGAAAATCATGGATGCAAATTTGGCGTAAGGCAAATTTACATGCATACTTTTTAGGATGCTGAAGAAGGGACGTTTGCGTTTGTTGAAACGGCTTCGCGATCAGGTTACCTCAAATTTGATGTTTGCACCACCATTTCATAAATGGAATGTATACAGTAGCATTTATAAGGTAATGGTAAAATTTTTTTGTTGATATATTATACATAATATCCTTCATAGGTTAGAAATTTAGAATGACTTAATATACACAATTATTTGATAACTTTTCCAGTGATATATGCACCCACTGGTTTTAAGTTGCAGGAGTCAGGAGACCTCTCGCTTGATTTCACGATGAAAAATGCAAATGAAAGATTTAGATTCTAACAGCATTGACGAAGATTCCATTCCTTTATTTTTGAAAGTGTATTTACAGGCTAAACAGAAGTTTTTACTGTGTGCACAACGATATGTGCAAACTTTGCAGGACAGTACTTCATCACCAGCGAGAAATTCAAAATCATCATTACCAGAAATTCAGAATCATTTCCACTCTGTTAGTATTAGAGGAAATATTAAAATATTCTTTACTTTACCGATAGAAGTAGGATTCTGATCCTTTTTTAAACTGCTATAATAGTGTTTGATTATTCGCCTCTGTTTCTTCTGTCCTTAAGCAAGATAGAGACGATAAAACAAGCTATCAGCTCAAGATAAGGGAGAGGAAGGCAAACTGCTGAATTCGATGTTCAACGAGATAGACTCTTTTGAACGACGCGAATGTCTAATTCCTCGAATGAACCTCGCTAGAGTACGGTCTCTAAAAATTTGGTTTATGTAATTGCGTGTAGAATTCACATTTTAGCAGCTTCTTCATTTTTACCAGGATTTCCTGATTGAGCATTGCAACAGTAATTAATCAATCAGGATAATTTAAAGATCGAATAAAATAGAAACAATAAATTTAATGCCACAGAGACTAAGAGAACAATTATTAGAGACTTTTTACCGTTTAGCTTTAGATTTAGTCTTGTTGTTCTTATACACTATTTTAATCTGAACATTGCAATGCTAAAAATGAGGTCTTTTTTATGAAATGTGCTATAAAATTCTTCCTTGCATTCATTCTTAGAAAAAAAATCCGAAATGTTGTTTCGAAAATTTTAAAGTGAGAAAAAATGTTTTAGGGTGTAAGCGATGGGAATCCCTTGAAAAAATATCAATCCAAGACCAATTCCACGGCAAACAGTGTAGTGGTAATGAATATCAACTTACCACCACTGTCACAATCGATTGTGAATGTGTCAACAACATTCTCAGATAAGCGCAGAGTATAAAAGCAGGCTTTCCTTGCTAATTTAAGGCCAATTGCCAAATAGAGTGATAAAAATAAACATCAATTTACAATCACTATCATCCACTTGCAGTTTAGCTTATTGTTTTCCAAATTCGAAGTTTCATTGTCATGTTGAAACATATGTTGAAAGAACAATAAGAAATTGTCATTTGAAATTTTTTATCCAGCTAATCCATTCACAATTATGATTTAACAGTTCCATAAGTATCCAAAGATGAGAAAGTGCAGCAGTGACATTACTTGTGCAGCAGTGGTAAGAAGTAAATGGTAAATGGTATTCAATCAGAATAGATGGAAGTGCCTTTTAAATATGTGACCATTTCATAAAACTTACATGACATACTAATATATTTTTTGATTCAGAGTTTATAATTTCCATTACGTATACAAGAATCAATTTGAATTCAATAAAAGTTATTCAACATGAATCTCATAACTATCCTGCATTCTTAATCCCTGACAAATTTAAATTAGTCATTCAATACGAAAATTTTATTTCGCATAAATATGAATTCACAATACTGCATTATTGTGACAAAGTTGCACAGATCGAGTATTCTTGAAAGACATTAGGTAGACTATTACAATATTTTGACAACCAAAAACGATGTGTCACCTTTGAAACTTTTCCAAAAATTTAGAATTGTGATTTCGGTAACAAGAAAGATTACAGGTTTTCTTGAAAGTTTCGGAATGGGACACAACGCATTAGAAGCATTCAAAAAAAAAAAAAAAAAAAAAAAGAATTGGATAGCTGGGAAAAGAAAAACAAACTATACAGTAGTTTCAGGAGTTGAAGTCAACTTATATTTTCTGTAAATAAGTGTTATATTATTACTCTCTTCAATTTCGTCTTCAGACCGTACATGAAATGATGAACGATTTTTGCTTTCCTTCTCCAATGACAGTTCGTCTGTCAAATTTCCAACGCTACGTGAGAACGCACTTGTCGATCCTCGTTTAGTTAGTATTTTATAGTTCTTTCTCTTGAATTATTTCCAAATTTGACAAATTTAAAATCAAAAAAAAATTTTCCGAAATCTGTAACAGGACTATATAAAATCAGGATTTAAGGTATAAAATATATGAAACGCATTAAGCACACTTTATTTTGAATATTTTTTGCAGCTTATGTATCACTGGAGTTATCTTTTTAGAGAAAGAAAATTTAATATGAATATTCAAACTTAAAATTTTTTACCTGCCCTGGTGCTTGCATCTTCATTTGCAGATTAGTTTGTTCACTGTGCACATCGTTAGTCTGGGATGTAATCAGTCCCTCTGATTCTTCGGCAAGCCTGTAGGCTTCGTCTAAAAAGATAATTCTGTTTATTGGTTTGATTCTTATTGAAAATCAATGTTTGAAAGTTTTAACAGCAAACTTTATATTCAAATCCATTGGGCGATAACTTCGAATCAAATTCTCAACCAGTTTTGGATTTAAAAACCCGATTCAAATATTATTGCAAATACACTTAGAATATTTACCCTCACTGTCATTTAAATGCTACAGAACAACTAGAAAGCGGTTGAAATTTCCACAGAGGATAAGGAAATAAAATTTCATTAAGTAACAAGTTTCCTATCAAAGTTTGGATGGTATTTCGTTCATGCATCTTAAATGTTTGAGAACTCTTTTGTTATTATATTTAAGGAAAATGAGAAACAAGGTACTCCGGAGAACAGCAAAACGCATAAATAAATCTAAATGAAAAAGATATAACAATTAAACAGAATTTCAAACAATTATATGAAAATAAATTCAAAATACATGCATGAAGAATGCCAATTTGTAGGAACCATTACTTGTCACAACCAAATATTTTTTAAAGAAGTCACTTTTAATTATCACAATTTGTGATAATTTTGCAACTGGAATTTTTAACACAAGTGTGCTTGGAATATGTTATGGCAATAAATCTCCTGAACAATGAGAGCGAGAATAACAACTGAATTCCAGAATGAACAAAATCCCAGATAAGTTGAAATATAACCTTTTTTGACAAGAGGATAATCAGTCCAGTCAGTGTTTGTAGCTAACAGTTTATCCGAGATTAAATTATGAAAATCTGGAGATTCCGATGAGCGAAAATGTGCGTGCTTGCATTGTTTAGGCACCTGCAGCAAAGAGCAGTAAAGAATTTAAAACAGTTAGAAGCGACGCAAAGTTTCTAAATCAATAGAACTACATGAATTCCCAGCACTTTTTTGAATCTTATCATCCGAATTAAATAATCTGTATAAAAATAGTAACACAAAGAAATGACAATTAAACATACCATTGTATCATTGTTGGTTTCAACTAAACATTGTTTATTTTGTATTGAGAATGGCAAAGTTTTTTGTGACTGTGACAGCGAATAAGTGGTGTCAACAAATTTTCCAGTTAATAATGAACATCCAGGCAAGGAATCTGAGGGACACCAAATTGGGCTTGATTCCAAAACAAATGATTGCTTCTCATCCTGTAAAAAAATGAAAATTGGAAAGAAAAATCTTGAAATGATCCAAGCATTATCAATATTTGAGAAAAGCTGAATCATGGAACATGAACAGTAAACTTGAAAAATTATTTTCAAATATGCACAATAATTTTTTTCAACCATTATATAACTTTCTGACTCTACCACTTTAAATTCCGCCAAAGACATCGGCATTCAGTGATGAATGATTCAGTTCTTTAAACTTTATTCTTTCCGCTTTTGGAGCAAGTTTCACACACAGGAAAGCTTTTTTATTTCAAACTTACAATGTCAGTTATGGCATTCTAGGTTTAAAACAAAACAATGGAGCCATTAATCAAAAGAGTGAAACGCATACAAATCCAATTTGAATTTAAGATGGAACTTGAATCATCGATTTGAAATTTTCAAAATAACTTATAAACCTCTGGAAAATGGACAAGATGTGCGTTGTGGCTATCTTCTTTAGCGGCCGCAATTGTCTGGTTTAGAGGTGAAGGATTAAGTTTTGGATGTTTTAAACAGTTTCCAAGGGAAGCACCAGTATTGCTTATCGATATATTTGATGAACTGGCTGATTTACATATATTCTGTACTTTTATTCGCCTGGAACTTGGCAAATTACAACCATACAAAGGGAATTGAAGAAGCAAGCGTGTTTAAAGAAAAAAAAATTACATAAGCCATTTTTTGCATTTCAGGAAATACCGCATAATAACAGTCTTTTATTTTTAAACAGCCAAGAGCTAAGAAAGAACCAATAACTTGGAAAATTGCCCCCATAAATTAGAATACAGAATCATAAGCCATTTTTTGCATTTCAGTCTCCGTGCTAATTCTGTTTTCCTGCTTAATAGCATCAGTTTCTCTCCATGTAATTACTCTTCTTCATTAACTATGTTCCACTTATTCTTATTCCGATCCTCAGAAGTGTCATATTTTTAGATACTTTATACTTTCATTTCAGTCGGCATTACTATACAGATTGCAGATCACTTTAATCTTCTCATTCTACATTACCGCGTTATTCCGTGATTCCGACGAGGCTTTTAACCAATATATAAACTGTTAATAAGATCAACAATGATCGTCATCAAAAAAACATTCAACTGTCTTGAAATTGGTATCTCGAAGAAAATTGTCAAGTTTTCGATCTGCGAAAAACTATATGTTTTGATTTCTGCGTTGTAAATAGCTGGGGCATTATATTTAGCTAAGTTTTGATTCCTACTTTCTTATTAAAAATTCTAAAAGTTTTCTCATAAAGCTTGATTTTTGAATATATTTACAAGATGACGGACACAAAGTATTACCCGTCACTCATTCCGCTAACCCAGAAAATGAATCTGAAAGCCAATTTCACATTTCATATGTCCAAGATATCTATGCGCTAATCTTTTCCATATTTCAATGCTTACATAGCTGGTAGTGATGCAGCTCCATACAGTGAATTGTCCTCAATGTACTGAATAATTTCATCATTTGTACAATATCGTATCGATTCTTTCCGCCGAATCGCTGTTCTGAAAATAACGTCATAATCTTTAATCTGATTACTTTTTTCAAGCATTGAAGCAATCAGTATTTGTGCCTAAAATAACTTAGCAGTTATATTCGAAATGATCTAGAGAAACAAACAATTAGAATAGTGGCGGAATGAAAGCTGCAGAATATATAAATTCTTGGGAAGCTAAAATACTAGACAGAAAAGAAATATTCACACCTTAAGCGTGTCGAACTGATATCATTTGGACAAGTTTCATCTTCAATTATAAATATATTCTTCTGAAAAGTCAGAAAAGTAAAAGAAATATCGCATTTTTCATCAGATATTTCCATTTGATGAAAAGCTGGCTATTTATAAAGTTTTTAAAACATGAATACCTGATATGTATGAAGCACATCTGCAAGATAGATAGCACTAACAGGATCGGTGTTTGCTCGCATTACTACAACCACACCAAAATCTCTGACAACTTCTTCGACCTGAATTTTAATAGTTTAAGTATATAAAAATTCAAATTATTTAAAATTTATTGCTCGTTTATTGTTTTGGTAAAGCAAAATGGAGAAATTCAGTAATTTAGCATATCACATCTTTCAAATGCATTACCTATTTCTTTTTTTAAAAATGATGCTTTATTTTATTTAAAAATAAAGTTCATGGTTTCATATTGTAGCGGCATGGTTTATACTAAAAAAATGCGGAAATAAGTAAACCTGTTTGGAATCCCACAACATAACATCGGAAACGGCCAATTTTGTAATGCTTTCAATAACATCACCACCACAGAGTAGTAATAATCGTACTTCATAGTTTTCACTTCTATATTTACGATTAAGTGCTTTCTTGAAATGATGCAAGACATGAATTGTCCTTATCCACTCACCTTGTGAACACTCCCATCCATCTGCTCTATAATGAAAGTTTAATATCTTTTTCGAACCAAATTTTATATATTTTCACTATAATGCATTGCAGAGATGAATTTAAAATTTTCATATAAATTTTAAGAATTAATTCAGTTTTAATCACTAAGATAGTGCACTAAAGTTGCATACCTTATCCAGGACGATGATTTGACAGCCAATTCTACCATTTTCAGCCTGTGTTTAGCTGGTACCATATCAGGTCGACCAAGACTATCTGCTACTGGACTCATAATACCTTCAACAACCTCCCATCCATGTATTTTCTTCAGGTAGTCACGTGCACGTTCTGTAGCATTTTTTTGAAAAATTTCTAACAAATGATTAAGAGATTCCTCAGCAATCTAAATCAAATCAAATTTTCAACTTATAATAAAATGTTTTCTACTCCTCTTTTTATTCCTTCTTAAAAAGGAAAAATTGTTATTTAATTTTTCAAATAAAATGCAAACATGACACTTAAAAGAAACTGAGTAAACTACTGCCAACCAAATAAGTCATTATTTCCCAAGATAATTAAAGTAAATTTTAGGACTTTAGACCAACCAATACTTGACTGTTAATTGGCTTTTTGCAAAATGAACATCTCTGCTGATGTTTTGCAAGGATATAGTATGCCCTAAATCCGGCTTTGGTTTGACCTACGTGCTAGTAAGATTTTAAAGCATCCTACAAGCAAAACCTCCAAATGATTAAATTACAAATTAACACAGTAAAATGCTTACCAAACATTCGAAGATGCATATAAGTTGGTGGACTAAACGTGCCGCATGAAAGCAATGCTACTCGTCTGAAAGTTACTAGCGACGTGTTAGCGTCCGAACTCTTTTCCATCAAATGCCCCAAACATCACATCATTGCTGCGAGTCACATTACTTTCTTTTGCAGTAAAAAATTTTTTGTTGAATCAATTTAGCTTTTACCTCTGCTTGGCTTCTCTCAGTAATTGTCTTCTACAAAAATTTTAAGAACTTACTTTAACATACGTACATGGATGAATACGTAATTTTTGATAATTTCTAATGAGATCTCACCTCATTTAAAACACAGTCGCTCTGTAGATGCCATTGAGTGACCGAAATATCAATTCCTTTTTGGAAATATAAGTAATGTAGCTCTTAAGAAATAAGATGAAGATACTAACTGTAGCATATATTTCTAGAAAAAAAATCTACTCTAAATTCAAGCAGCAGAAAAATTTTCATGACATATTAATAAAAGATGAAAAACAGAGAAATTGAAGGAACGTACGTGTAATTTTGATTATAAACCTCAATTAAATTTGCGAAATGCGAAGGCTTTTTTTTCTGAAAAGCTTGGTTTGGTAAGAGATTTGAAAGATGAACCCATCGCGAATCTATTCTAAAGGTGACACTGTAAGGGTGAGACACTGTAAAATAATATGTTTCAAAAATGATTCGTTTTCAGATAAGATGAGCAAATTAGCTAGTTAATCAAAACTAAAATCTCAAGTGACTGCACTTTTAAAGAATATGAAGCTGTGCTTCATGTCATGCCAAGCTACAGGTAGTACAAATAATTACAATTAAGTGATAGAAATTCTAGCCAGTCAGCTTCTGTCTTCAATTTTTTTCGGATTTGGTAAATTTTAAATACAGAAAAAGTCCTGAAATTTCGATAAAATTGACTTATAAAAACTAGTAAAAGATTTTTGAATAATAAAAATGAAGACTCCTATTGCTGAGCCTTGAAATTTTTCTTGAAAAAACTTGAATTTTTTTAAGATCTATTTCATTCACCGTCAATGCTTTTCTCATTTAGTGGAAAAAACACCTTATTAAAAAGCGGTACCTAGTCGCATTTAAAGGAATAATTCGGTGTTTCGTTGATCGATAAAAATATTATAAGAGCAATTATTCTGAATCCAAGCAAATAACTCAAGCGATTTCCAGTCAATTTTGAGAATTTTGTTAATTTTTAGATTCGACACTGACCTTTTTATGAAGCCAAACAATGGAGTGTCATTTCAAAGAAGAAAACGAGAAAATTATCCAGAAAGCAAAGAAACTGCATTTGAAAATCTAAAATTTAGGAAATTTTCTGGTTCAGTGAAAAGATCGAACTAATTACTGGATTAGCTAAAGAACAGTATTTTTCAGTAAAAACAAGGCTATATGTTATTTTGCTACTTTGGATAGCAATTTCATCGCAAGCAAAACGAATTTTGGTAATTAGCATAAATGAGAGTAATAGGAAAGAAGAAAAGCATAAACAACCGAATGGCAATTTGCTAAGAAATTACAATTTTTTTCGGAATCCTCAAACTTTCGCTTGAACACTTGTTGAGAAAAAACAAACTGATGATTATAAAATAAAATTTTCAAAGTTTCATCAAACTGTCAACAATTTTTAATAATATATTTCCATACTCCACAAATAACTACGAGAAAGTGGCAAGAAGAATGTGGGAAAAAGTTGAATGAATGTAGGTGCAATTCCTTTCCAAAAATTTGACATCCGAAATATGGTGCTGTATTTTCTGCTATGGAAATTAAAGATTCAAGGAAGGATTGACTATCTGCAAGTACATACCGTAGGAAGATGATGAGTTTTGGCTCAAAAAATGAAGAATTCGAAGGACATGACATGAAGAAATTAGAATATCGCAAAACAAATTGGTGGATATAAGAGTCGATGATGGAGAAAATAGTGAAAAAAGACGAAATTCAACATAGACTAGTTCACATGAACCGGAACAAGAACAACTGACAATCGAAATAGAAACTGTAATATGTTAATATAGCGGAAAGAGATCAAAGCAAAGCACAGAAAAGCAAAAAGGATTACTCGATCTATAGGTGGTGATTTGGGAACAAAAGACCGACATCTATTTCTATATTAACGATGAAGAATAAACTAAGTAATTAAGGAAACAATTAACAAGCTTTAAAATGAAGCTCACTGTGTTTTGAAGAGATATTAGTCATTTTTAAAAGACTTACTAAATGAAATACTGGGGGCAAAATATTGAATCGGGACAAAAACATTTGCAGAAATTTTGAAAACGTTGAAATAATAAATGTCGTGGCGAAAAATCGAAAAATATGAAGTCTGGGACTCAATGCAAACAGAGCAAAGTTCTGGAAGTAACTATCAATGATATAACAAAATTTTGAATTGTGAATATGATGTATTCTAAAAGTTAAAAAAAAAAAAAGCTGTTTTTTTGATGAAACTTTTGACAGAACTAGAATTAAAGTAGCGAGCAAAAGGCTCAAAATCACAGGAAACACCAAATGAAGTATGTGGATTTTAGTTTAAATTTTTTATAACCCCTAACGATGTCAGAAAAATTCAACGCCATATTCATTTTCATCGGATTCAATTTTACATAAGAATTCAGGCAACTTTAACGTTTTCCAAGATCCACTTTCAATAAATTATTATCTTTCGATGAACCATAGCCTATCATTAAGCGCAATAAACAGTCATCATAGACGAATGGATCATAAATGGAAAGAGTTTCGTTTTTTTTTTTTTTTTTATTTATTTGTATTATAAAGGTGAAATTCCGATACAAGCCAGTGATTTGCTTGCCGACGATATTTAAAATGTTAATAAAAATATAGCTAGTACAACATAAAATTATTTAATTTCGGACGCTTCAGTGCAAGATTATCTTGTTTTACAAGTTTATTTGCAAAAAAGGAAATTATCAGCATATGGAGGGACGAAAGGTCAACCGACATTCGAGAAAATGGCCACGAAAAATTTTACAAGGCGAAAAACAAACTTGTTTGCATAAGAAAATGCACGCAATCATATCGCAAACATAGATCCACTAAGACTGCAACTTTTCGGGATCCTTGGCAACATCAGCTAAATTCATTTGAGAAGCAATCCATCGGCTAACAGCACTGAATTGGAGATAACAACATCCGACGAGAAATGTTCCAACGAAGCTCTTTGCCACTCTTGTTATTTATGAGTGCAACGATGTTCCCAACCAGAATATTGAAAAAAGAAATCTCATATTATGCATGTGAAACTGTTAAATACGAGAGTAAAATCAGATGGCCATAGAAAGATTATCTTAAGAAATTGGGGAAAAAAAAAGAATCGGATATTAAACTTAATGGTGGTGATACATGGATGGCAATTTAGAATAAAGAAGTGTGCAACAGCGTTAAAGTTAATTAAAAAAGAGTAAGATAAAGAAAGATATTGGACGGAAAGATTCTTCAAGAAATTCCTTCAGACTCCTAATGACGCAGCACAAGACAGGGCAATAGCAAAATAATGAATCGTTGCCGAATGGGTAGAAAGAGGCGAAAAGTGAGTAACGTTTGGGCAATATATTATTACAAAGAGTGATTTGGTAGTAAGTAATAAATTTACTTAAAAGGAGCTGTATGAATTGCATGAAAAAACAAGAAACTTATGATGACTGCACAAAACATCATCTATCAGTAATACCGATCAGTTGCGTAAGATAGAGCAGACTGTTGAAGACAAGCGGAAATGGCTCAGTTGTAAGGAAATCCCTAATTAAGTAAAAAAGAAAGATAAGTATAGAAGAATACGCCTATTCCGCAAAAAGGATAAATCGCCGCATGGATGGTATTTGAAAGTTGTGATGTCAAGATAGAGAGAAGAACAAATTAATTGTAAATAAAATATGGGAACTTTGGAAAAATGAAATCAAACATTGATTAATATCGGGATAAGATCAGGAATCAAGTGTAAATTATAGGAAAACAAAAAGGATTAGAACATTAGGAAGTGCAAATCATGCTAAGAATAGGGAAGGAATTGATATAGAAATGCAAACTTTTACTGCAATCGAATTGCATATGAACAACATACCAGGCCAATATACTGTTCCCATAATATTTTTTATTGATTACCCATCTCGTAGGCGAATGAAATTTGCGAATGAATGATTTGATGAAATGTGAGTGTGCTGCTGATGCTAATATATTATACTTACAGCTTCTTCCCGGGAAGTGTTTATGCACCCTTTGCTTGCTTCCTCCTTATCTTCTTCCTACAACTTTATCACTTCCACATTACATTTTTCTTCTCTCTAATTGTTTAATCCTTCAATTTTTCACATAAATTGTAACCTCATTAACTCTGTAAACAGTGGTTTCATCATTAAACAGAAATTTAGCCAATTTTCAAGTCTTCATCAAAATAGACTTACCTATACGAATTTCGAGTAAGAATATAAAAAGCAAATGCAGAGAGTTCTGAACATGAAAAAAATTTTATTTCAGACAATGGTTTTATTTTCATTGCTTTGATTTCTAGATAGCTGAAATAACAATTTAATCTTACTTTACTATTTTTTTTGCTCATAATTTTCGTAAAACCAGTTAAATGAAATTCTAGTCCTAAAAGCTCTTGATTAATTCTGCTAAATAATTAACAATCAAGAACTTAAACAGAAAAGTAACTAAATAGTCATTATTATATGAATAATTAATGATTAAAATAGTCATTAAAACTAGGACCAGATAAAGAAACTGCAGATTTTGAAAAAGAAGATTCTGAAAAACAAATTGTTCGCTATGAAAAATCATATTCCAAGATCGTTTTAGAGAAAAAGATACGAAACAAATAAGGTGCAGCGTGATGATCTCATCACCCGTAAATCATCATTTTTTCGCAAGCAGCTGATGTTAACAAGATGCCGATCCTTTCCCCTTTTATCCACTATTCTTTCTCCGTCTAAGAGAGAAATCTTCCTATCCTATTGAAAACGAATAATCGAATCCGAAATTTGCACATGAAACACGGAAAAGCAAGCATAGATTTACCCTACGAGTTTCATATCTAAGACAATTATAGGACAAAAACTTTTCTAAATCTTTTCAGAACGCCAAAAAAGACTTGAATGTTTCCCGACGATTCTTAAGCATTTCTCTTTCGATGTTTTTGTTATTGAAATCAATTTTTAATTATACAATTAACAATGATATGGAAATTAAACGTAATCAAAACTAACAACAATATAATAATTCAACCAAAAATTCCGGATAAAGGATAGAAAAAGAAAGAAGTATTTGATAGACACTGGTAGAAATATGAAAAGAGAGAAATCGGTTTATGTTAAGGAGTATGAATAACAAGAATAGAATAACAATAAATTTCAATGGTAAGAATCAAATTAAATTAGAGAGTATGGACGAGGAATAAACAGATTGAATCGATTTTGAATAGTTAAGATTAATCAACAAGCTTTCAGAAGCTGTTTTTGTGTAATAACAGAAAGGCATAAGTGAAGTTTAATCGACCAGTAGTAGGTGCTACCACTGAATGCAATACACATGCAGTGCAAACACATAATACACGCATATATGCATGCATATGTTTCTCTTCTTTTGCGCTGTCTTTTCTGTAAAAATATTCTATTTGGAAATAACGCATAATAAATTTGAAAGCAATAAAGAGAGCGTCTGATTAAAGCCCAGTTAAGAGAAGCAAAAAAGTTGGGATGGAGATATTGATCAGGATTGATCAAGCATATCCTATAACGGATGCCATATCCGGATAAGTCAATAATCTCGAATATTACATATAATTTCCTGAATAAATTTGGCAAGAATGATGAACGCTTAGTTCCTAAAAAATTATTTATATATTTTTTTCCCATGGCTACCTTAAACAGCTACTTCTGTATGATAGCGAATCGTATCCATATGTGATTAACAACGAATTGTTACACCTATTTAGAAAAGCAAAAACAACAAGAATTTCAGTCCAATAGTTGAACTATAAAATTAATTTAATTCAACATGGCTAGCATAGATTTAAGGATCATTCACCATGATTCATTTACGTTTTTTTTTTTTTTTTTTTTTTGATTTTTATCAATTTCTGCTCAAGTCATCCGATTCATTTACAATTATCGTATAATTGATCAAGGCTTTGTCTAGGAATTTTAAAGCTTAATTTCTGGTACATGCAGAGAATTAAGAGTTAGAAATCACTATTTCCAGGAATTAAGCCTTCGCTAATTTCCCTTCTCATCTCTTTTTCTCACATGTTTAAAAATTTTTTCTGTGACTGCTGAACATTTGATCATCCCATGAGTATATAAAATTTCAAAATATTGTCATTTATTTTCTGGGGAAAATAAGCAAGATTTTATGATTAAAAAGAACATCATGGGAAGAGATACTATCACATTCAGATGTGGAAAAATGATTTAATCTAATTTTTTGATGGAATTCCGTAAATAACCATCCATAATTAAAGGCACGATGTACTGCCAAAATCGGACCAATTGCTTTTATTTGATTGCTTCCTTCAGGATGCATGCACAGTTCTTTTTATTGCTTTTTAACAGACAACTTTTACAATTGAAATTAAGGAAAGATATCAAAACATCAAAACTTTTTCTCCTCTCTTCTACAAAAAAGAAATAATATTGGAAAGAAGATGGCCAGGAACAATCGAATCTGATATTTTTAACAAAATGCAATGCAAAATGTTAAGCGAACGGTATAATAATGTAATAATGGGACTTCAAGATTTGAATATTTTTAAAGAACATTTTCCGCGAAAAATTTCCTGAGATTTCGAAGATAAAATATGCGAACAAACAGAAAATGAACATATGGACCATTGCTGAAGGTAAAATTTGTTACTGAAACCGAACGTGTAATTTTGAATACAGCAAATATTTATGAAAAAAAAAGAGAAAATTTTTCCGGAAGTAGTGCATGCATTTTAACATGTTAGAATCTAATTTTCTGTAAAACAAAAATGGAAGTGGGAAAAGATAGGGAAATGCTCGAAAATGCTTAATTCGAAACATGAGGGCTAATAAAGCGATGAACAGATGAAAAGAAATCTTATAGAGAAAATTTGTTTCAAAATATCATGGAACAAAAAATTTATGATCCTCGGAATATCAACTATTTAATTCCATCTCTCAACGAATATGCGGAGAAGGATACGAACAATTCTAAGAAGACATGGTAACCCGCAATGGAAAGAAATTTCTTATCAGTTGTTTCAACTTTAACAAATTCGTGATAATTTCAGAGTTTTCTTACAAGCTAATCATGACTAACTATGTTATTGATTTTCGTGACTTACATTCATCAAAAAACCTGAAATATTATATAATGCTGATTTCAGAGTGAATCGTAACAATTGGTTTCAATAGATGAAAAGACAATGTAAAACTGTGCATTGTCACCTTTTTTTTTTTTGATGACTTTCAGCTTTTGCAAAAATGTTGGTGTTGTGAAGATCATAATGTGCTCAAATATATAAGCAGTAGAAGATGAAAAACACTGATCTCTGAATGTTATGCATTGTTTCTATAATTGATATTAAAGAATTTCCTTCTTTTTTTTTTTCATGGTTTTCTCAAAATTGTGACATATTTGTTGCTTTAATAAGATACAAAAGGGAAGAAATTTCAAGATGCTTTTCAAATTTTTTCCAAATGGTATTTGTGTTTCTTGTTTTTGCTTGTTTTAGAGAGGCTTTATTTGAGTATTATTATAAAGGAGATTGAAAAATTGTTTAACCTTAATTAAGGGTTAAGTTTTACTTCCGGGTTCTCATAAAAACAGGAATTGTAACAAATAAATACACTCCTTCAAGGCAGGTTTTGTAACTTTGATCTGTGCATTATTAAAGAAAAAAAAAGAAAAAGAAAATGGCTGAACATCCTTTTTTGAATGTCCTTTCTTGTTGTTACAAAAATGTTTTTCCCTTTACGTTTATGCTTATCGAGAAAGCATCGATCGAGTCGCAGAAATGGAAGAAGAAGCGGGAAAGAAGTTTGAGAAAACCGAGCGGTTACCGAAATGGAACACTATTTCCTACCATCATACCGTTGCGGGACAAAACAGCACATTTTAATCGAAAGTTATCATTTTGAAGAAGCGTTGTGTTCTTATGAAACAAAGTTTGCTTCAGAAATGGATTTTGAGAAAGTGAAAAACCAACTCGCCAGATGCTTGCCTTCATCTTCTTTAACATCCTTTTTTCTTTCTTCCTTCCTTTCCATCGTTCACATGCGTTTGAATGAGAAGAAGTGAGAGAAATGAAGATTGAAAAGTACCGCTTAACGACGCAAGAGGTGTCGCAGAAATCAACAGTATGACCAAAGAAACTAGAAGAAGCTTTTTACTGAAGTGCAACGAGATATATGGGCAAAAGTCACTGAAGCAAGTATCAGCAGCCGTAGGCGACCATCGTTCTGAGGACGTTGTTGTTGCGATCAGTGATATTGCTGCATTGCCAACGTTTTACTTCTGCCCACCTGTAGTGGTAAATTTTGGAGAAGCTAGTAAGAGCTACAAATAATGCTTAGAGAGGGTTCAGGAGAGCTTATGCCCTCAGGCGGACCGGACTAGTAAAACCAATGAAAGTCTTCCAACCTCTCTCTCCTGCGTACTTTCACCGTAAGTTTCATCCCTTTTTTCAGGGTCCTCGAAGTATTTCGCCCTACCTCTCCTAAAAACTCTGCAATCCTTTCGCATCCGCCAAATCAGAAATAACATCAAGCATTGTTATGGCTTATATCAAGAAGCCGACCAGTCCTGTCGACATATCATTTCCAAACCTTCTCAAACAAATTCACTTTCAATTACATCCAACAGATACCCTCCTCCGTACTTCGCGTCCGCTTGCTTCTTCGTCAGCTGCTAACAAGTCCTAAAGTTATAGAATTTTGATCTCAGATTTCAATTTTCTGATCATATAACACTTAATGGGACCCAACTATTTGCTCCTTTTTACTCTCTCTTTTTCAACAATGGAAAATCTTTCTTGTTGAAATAGCCGCACCCTTAATAACTTTCACATTTATAAAGACTATTTTCTATCAATCTTGTTTTCTGAAATCTTAGTTCCATTTCTCAATTTCTTAATCTATTTGTTCCTGGCTTATCATATATCTCAATTATCTCCATTCCATTTTTATGTCTTCATCAGACAAACAAATCAAAAATTATTATCATCAAGATCATCTAAACATTTTAATGTTTTATTGGTTCCATGTAAGATTTAGTTCATAAGAACTGCTGCCAACTATCGAATCATTTCATTTAATCTACCACTGATTAGGTAGGTTGTGAGCGTTAGAACAACTCCCTTCATACAGATAAATGTTTATATTATTTTGTTGATATAAAAATTTTAGTTGTGGCATGTCTCCTGACAAAAAAAGTAAAAAAGTAAAAAATTATGCATTGGGACCGTTTTCTGGATTCAATTTTCCTCCTTATCTGAAATTATTTTGTTTCTACTACGTTCCCTTATTTTTTGAACAGTTGGTCATTTCAGATTTGATGAAATACATGATTTTAAATTTTTATGATGCTTGATACCATGAAGATTGACACACCATTTAGCAATGGATCTATTTACTTTTTGAAGGCACGAAAGAATCCGATATGTGAAAAATCTATGATTGTGGGCGATTGTATTTAAACTTGCTGTGCATTTGTATAATTTAGCGCAACCCATCTAGCGAAGGAATCAGTAAATTTACAAATGTGCTTAAGACTGCGTTAACATACAATTTCAGCCTTACTCTACTAAAGATAAATGATTGTTCAGCTGACTATCCTGCAAATTAATATAAGTGTTATCATGCTTAAATTATTCTAAATTCTAAAGGCATTCATTTCGTCATAAAATGCGAGGTACACCCTTAACCTTTTTCATTACATTTAAAAGGATCTCCAACTTTTCATTCATTCATGGCTTTTGCACATCCTTTTTTTTGGATTTTCTCCTATATTGAATGTAAATATATTTTGTATTGTAATAATATTATACATTAAACAAGTGGTGCATGTTACTATAAGGTAAAAAGCAATGCTTTAGAAATGATTTTGAGCATAAATTTCAAAATTTATATATGAGCCTAATTAAAATCCATAAAAATTCCTTTTTCTTAACAGCTTAAAAAGATCGAAAAAAAAAATGCCCAATAGCAAATGATTATGTTATGAGAATTAAGAAGTTTATTGGTTGGAAATAAAGAAATAAGCAAATGAAAATGAATATTTTAATTACAGCAGTTAAATCGGAAATAAGGTACCCTGTCAATTAAGCGAATGATCAAAACTAGTAATTCATTTCTCAGATGATAAGGATGATGAGGACTTTTTGCTTTTATTCATTTGCACATCGATTAGCATATTTGCGTCTGTAATTATAGAATGAAACATGAATGTAGCGAAATGAAAGATTTAAAATGAATTGTTGACACTTTCATTTCATGACGAACGCGTAGAAAGTCACACACACACACACACACACACATACACACACACACACACACCTATATATATATGTAAATACATACACAGATGCATATATTTTCAGGTTTTTCTGGATATTTGAACAGGAAGGTAATACTGAAGATTGAAGAGAGAGTGTAAAATTGAAAGGGTGAGAACTGTGATAACAGGGAATTATATATGATAAGATAGCTTAAGAATGGGTAAAAAGGACAGAGAAGGAGAAAGGAGCTATGAAAGGGAGACAAGTTCCTAGAATCTACGTGGAGGACTGTCATTCAAAACCAGATTTTCCTTAGATGATGGAATATATGCGTTACACAGCAATGTTGACCTGAAACGAACGATGATGACTGTTTCACTGAGAAAACAATATCAAGCAACCAAGTTGCAGCTCTATGGTAATAACAATAATAGTAATATTAGTAGTAATTAGTAATACAGTAACGACTTAATCCCCCCAGAAGTAAAAATATCCATAACTTGTTTTTCTGCAAAGGTGAAGAAAGGTTATCAATGATGGCTGATGACATTCGAGGCCGCAGAATTATAGCGAAAACCGATGAATTCGTGTGTTATATTTGGATCAGTCATAACCAGTCTTTAAGTATATCCCCGACTTGGCATCCTGACCTTATAATATCCTTAGATGTCTATATTTCTTTTGCCTATGTCTATCCTCAAAAAATTTGACCTTAAGAGATAGGTTAAATGACAGGATGATCTTTGATACTGATAAATGTATATATTGAATTAGCATTATCGTTAAGCATCACAGTTCAAAATCTATGGCACTCTTTTCCCTTGCTTCCATCTAGCACTTCTCTAATAGCAACTTATGAAAACATCATTCAGACTTGTATCTATTTTCTTTCATAGCAGGAGTTGCCACTCAAGATATGCTTCCTTTTTGCAAACTTCATGAGCATTTCAAAATGTTTCGCTGAAAGGTTCACGAATAAGCCCACTCATTTACAGAAACAAAATAACTGTTCATTTTTTCGCAATTTTTTTTCCCTCTTACCTTTTCCCCTTTTTGGGAAATTCAGATATTCTTTCATGTCACACTTAGAATTGATTTGGAAAGGATGTTCTTTTCCACCAGGCATTCGTTATAATTTTTCATCGTATTACTGAAATAACACATCCACAATTGTGCTCTTCGTCATCTCCATTTTCTTATCCATTCCATTATTGCGATTTTATTATTAAAATTAAACAAAGCCGATTTCTGTAGAATGTTTACTTTTATTTTATTTGCCCTCTCTGTGCCTGACACGGTCTTCTCTTCGAAATACGAATGTAACTTTCTTGTGATAATAACAAAATTAGAGTCATATTAACCTCTCGAAGATACTTAAAAGTTTCAACTTTCTCCAAAATTAGACAGAATCTTTAATACATCTACGCAGTTCAGATGGAAAGAATATCGTAATATATATATATATATATATAGTATCGTTTGTTCACGTCAATGTACTGGAGTTTTCAGGTCCAAAAAAAGATCGTTAAGAGAAATTTTTCACTGGAACAAAGACGATTACTGATTTCGCGGAATTAAATTTTTAGGTGGTGGGATATTGGTGAGGAGATTCAGTTTGTATCCATAATTAACTCAATTACTATTGCATCAGTACTGGAATTCCTTCATTAAATAAAAATGTTCTTAATTTTCAAGCTATTTTTCTTAAGCCATGAACTATATATCACTCATGCATCACCGTTATCATCTCCACTTAGTGCTGGTGATAATATATAATAAATGTAAGACTTGCTGATAGAATACATTGATCAATGACTGATCCGGAATATTCACTGAAAAGAATAATGATTTGATGTAATCCATGGAAAAATTCACTTACATTGATAAAATCCTAATGAAAGTCAAAATCCAAAAGTGAGTTCAAAATAGATAAGATTTATTGCCGAATTAGCTTGCTAATTTCCAAGCGTTTGGCAAGTATAAGTGTTCATCGTTGTTTAATTCGCATGAATTTTTGGCTATAAGATTAGATCCATAAAAGATGGGTGTGTGAACAGAAATGTTCTTTCTCTTCAAATCGTTAGTTTCCATACAGATTTCACTGATTCAGATTGTATTCTTTTCACTTATTACCTCTTTAATTTTTGATTATTCTGTAAACAATGTTTTTCAGTGTTGCTTAGGAATTTCACTTGAAATAATAATTGTGTCTCGTTGATCGTATAGTCTAAAAGTAAAACAAAGTCTAACCATTCCTTTTAATTTTGCAATTGGATTATTTATTCACAAACTAGTCGACCATCCAAGTAATTAATTTCTTGCTCTGATGGATTAGTTTTCTGTTCGACTGACTTCAAATCTTCGATGACATTTGAAACTTGATAAGAATTAAATTATCTGCTTTTAAACCATATTGAGCATCTGGATTTTTTTTCTTCAGGGATCATCATCATTATTCTTTCCATAAAAGTCATCAAATCTATTAATGCTACATTTTGACGCTTTGCAAAAACATGAAAGGAAACATCTGAATATTTCGAATGACATTTAGGTAATTTATAAAGAGATTAACTGTTCCTAAGCGATTCGTTTGTTTTGGAGAAAATAATCGCATCCAGTGGCAAAGAGTTTTACCGTTTTGATCGGTTTCTTGCCTACGAAACGGTCTATTTTGTAACTCCTGTATCAATCCTTAGGCTTCATGTTTTCTGGTTGGTCCAATCTGAAATTTAAGTTTCTATAAACGCCAATCAATCTAGGTATGTTAAGCATAGGTGTCTAATCCAGACCTGAAAAATGTGATGAATCGCAACAAAGCCAAATTCGTTTCAAGATGCGCACTTATTATTAAATATTTTTTTGTAGTTGAAAAGAAATAGAATGAAATAAAATGAAATGAAACAAAAACAAGAACCGAAACAGGACAGAAAGGTAGTTGATGAATTTAAATAATTCTGTTTATCCAGAAAACAAGAAAAGCGGTTTCATAATTGTGAGTCCATCTTTCCTTCATTCTTTTGATGTTATACAGACCTCACGAAGAGTGGCTCTATTTTTCGATTAATATTTCGTGGGATTCAAATAAATGTGAATGAGAAGTAGGTACGAGGTATGGGGTTTGAAAGACAGTTAAAATGAAATTGAAACGATTATACCTGACACTTTTTCAATGAAGAAAATTTTTTCTTCTTCCATTAAATGTTTTTGAAAAAAGAAGAAAAAGTAGCCGCAGTACATATTGCAGTAACAAAGCAGTGCAAGCTAATTTTTGTAAGCAAACAAGTTTTCCGTGCAGTTTCCCTCCGAAGTACAATCTACGCTACTGTTATTACATTACAAAGCTTTTACCTTTCCATCCATTCATTTGTTTTTTTTTATTCATTTTTTCGTAAGAAATAAATAATGATCAACTCTTGCTCTTTGTATTATCGTTCAAATTATCACAGTGCTACTTCGAAACAAAAGTACAAGGTTGCGAGGATTCAGAATTTCATTCCGTATTGTATAAGCCATGATTTCTGGACAAATATTAGAACACCCTAGCGACTAGATTTTATAAAGTGGTATAGCGAAGACACCTTTGCTTAGATGGCATTTTGTTTCACAAATACTTTTTACTCTGAGTAGTTTTGAACTCCTTTTTGAGTAGTTTCAAGAAGTTGATACCATCTTTGTTGTTTCTGGTATTATCGTCTTTTCTCCCTCTTATCCTTCCCAGTCTTCTAGCAGATTCGCAACGTATAAGTATTATTACTTTGTGATTGTTGCCCTTCAAGTAAGTCATATGGCGCTTATTTTAAATTATATGTTACCTTTTTTAACCGCTATTTCGAAAATTTTTTCAATACTAAAATTTATATACTATTTTTGATTAGATAAGGCAGAATGTGCTTGATCATTTGATTATATTAATCAATAAAGGATACAATTTTAAGAAATGATAAGTTGTCAGGCGCATTCCTCGCTGCGTCTTGGGATCCTCTTCTCTTCATTTCATTCTTATCGCTTTCGGAACAATTAATTTTACAATGTCATTCTCTTTGCTTTGTTTTTAAAAAATCTTTTGAAATTAGCTCTATCATCAAAATCTGGAAATTTCCATACTCATTTGTCTTCTTCTTTTATCACGATTTGTAACAATAAAATAATAAAGAAAAGATACGAGTTTGCATATTGCAATGCAAAACGGAGGAAGTCATTTGTACATACCGCATCTGCGCTATCAGTATTTGCCAGTATTGAAAGAGTGGAGTAGATACGGTAGCATTAGGTATGAGATATAGAAGGGACATAAATAGCAAATTTGCATTATAGAGAGATGGGTAGTGGAGGTCAGAGGACAGTTTTGTTTGCTACGGATGCTTGGTGACCCCGCGTTGTTTTGCTTTCGTTAATAAGTGTTTATCAGCACAGGTTACAGAATTAAAAAGCAAATGACCGGAAAAGTTATTAGCTGTTTTGATTGACGACAGAGGAGTGATCCATGATAATAGAATAGCACGACAGAGGAAGGCTGAATTATTGTAGCGGTGGTTGCAGTGAGTAGTAATGGTAGTAGTAGGCTGGGGGTAGGAGGAAGAGTAGGACTGATAGTGAATGATAGTGGACATGGGTCAAGGTCCTCACTTCTTAGCGCACTTCGCTTCCCCGAAAGTCTAATTTATTATTTCTATCTGTTGTGTTGTTGTTTAGTGATGAAATCAATTTACCTGCCTGCCCTCTCTTCCAATCTTCCGTACTCATCAACCGCCCATCCATTGCCCACATCAAAACAATTCATTAATGTAATATTATCAAATTTATGCCAGATTTCCACCCGTACCGACCTTCAGTTTCATTGAACAATCCAACATTGCTTCCCACTCTAACAAGTCTAGAGCTGAGGCTTTTTGGCATTCTTATTGTGTCGTAATCATTTTGAGGTAATCGTTTAGTCAAAAGCAATATCCTATTATAAGACAGCATTTTCGTCTCTGAGATTTTTCAAAGGAAAGAGCAGTAGTTGTATGGTATTGAAGAGAAAAAAAATTTTTTTTCGCACTGCTGCTATGGATAATCTAATTATTTGAAAAATAAGTTGGCAAAAGACGTACTTTTTTGAAGCTTTAGAAGCATTTAGAAAAGGTTGTTTCGATTAATCCGAATCAAGTGTAATAAGACTTGTTTTCACTAATTCCATAACCAGATTTATCACATGAATACTTCTGTTGAATGATATGTCTTTATAATTATCTTTTATCTAAAAAGATTCAGAATTGTCAGACGGACTTCAGAAAAATTCTAAGCAATCTCTGCAATCAAAAAGTCTAGCTCCGTTAGGTCAACTTCACTTCTTTCCTATCTGCTTCATAATACAAAAGAAAATAATACTGGTGTTTGAGAGAGAAGCATGATTTTTGCAGGAAATGAAGAGGACAATGAGAGAGCATTGATTTCAAGAATGGCAGAGAGAAAGATTCAAGATGAAAATCTGAGTCTGATCTATTAAGCATGGAATGAAATGAAATGAGACTGAATGACCGAAGGCCATAATCTCAAACGGATGAATGCTGTTGTTGCATTGGCATGCGTGTACTCAAGAAGCGGACACCCGTATCCATTCCTTGAAGCATACCAAGAACTGCTCCTTATAAACGGATAAGGAGTTGAAAGACGTTTAATGGAGCTTATTATGAGTTGAGACGAGGAAATGAGTATAAATTGTGTGTGATGCATGCGTGCGTGCGTGCGTGCATGTGTGTGCAAGCAATAAGGGCGAACCATTAGTTGGTACCCTCGGGGCATGCAGACCACTAAAATCCATGAATCAGAGATATCCATCAAGACTGAAGAGTATGGGCCATCTGAGGACCATGCCTCTCATCTTCAGTCCTGTACAGCAACTTAACGATAAAACTTATCACCTCCATGCCCGCCATCCCGAACTAGTAGCTAGTGGTTAGTACTCGAAGTGGTACAAAAGTCCCTTCCTGCTGCTAAACTTCCTACTTTTACTTTCCCATCCTTTTTTTAATCACATGCCTCAATCGTTTTCACTTTTTTCAAGAAATTCCCTTCCCTCCCCCTCCCCTTTTCCCCTCATTTCATCTTTTGTTTGCTGTTTTGTATGTCCTTAATCATTGATTAAATACTCTTCCTCGGTCGTTCCTCCTTTGTTCAGTAAAAATCTGCACTTCAATCAAGAACTATTTGCATCTACTTTGCTTTGCTTTGTTTTCATCCTCTCAAGCAACGCTCCTTCACTTCTCCTGTTCTCTAACAACCCACTTCCTCTTCCTCCAATACCCTCTTTTTTTTCTTATTTTTCTCCATTATTATACCCTCATTCGCGTTCACTCCGAATATTTTCCCATTCTTTGCATCTCAGCAAATCTCGGGATATTTGAAGATCTAGACTGGGAATCTTGGGACTTGGAGTTTCGGGATTTTCGCAAACATGACATTATTCAAGAAATGGACAAGACGGTGCTGGCGGTTATGCATTCATATGTATTCATCTTTCAGCAAATGAGCTCGAAATAAGTTGTCAGCACTTGTTTTCTAAAATGTGATCTGCAATTGCTGTCACAAAGTGGTTGTTTGGTTGCGATGCCCTATCATTTTTTGAAATATTTTGCAATTTCAGATAAGAAAAATTACCATTATATTCATAAAAAATGGGAAAAGAAAATGAAGTAAATGACGGCGACCTTACAAACGTTTAATGAGAAAATCAGTTGTGCAGCATATGCACACCCACATACATACATCACACTTACTTGCATCGTATAGATAAAGTTTTTTCTACTTTTTACTATGTGCTTACTAACTGACAATAAAATTTCCAACTTTATCCAAGAGGGACAACAATATGAAGTTTTATTAGGTGATTCGGAAAATTGAAAACAATCTTTCACTTACTATTGCGATCAATTTCCTCTGATTTCAAAAACTAATGAACTTTTTTTCAACAAGTAGTTCAGAATCTTGAAGACTCCGAAAATAATTTACTTTGATTTGCACTTTTGGGAAAGTTGTGCATTTTTCGTCACTTTCTGTAATACTACCATTTCAAATACATGTGAGGACATTATTTTCACTATTAAATTGATCTGGGCAAGTTTAGGACTTGTATATTGAAAAGTGGACAATCATACAACTGGATGTATTATGAAAAGTGTTGAATCTCGAACTGACAATTTTCCAGCAAAATCATATGCCTTTTTCTCGGTTTCTCTGTCATCTTGTTGATTACATGCCTAATTGCTCCTTCTTTCCCTAGTTTTTTTAGTTTATACTTAAATAAACTATTGACGGCACTAATCATATTATTGGTGACATTGGGATAAAAATCTCCATTTATTATCGTTCAGAGAATGTAGTAATTGGTTTCAGTCCAAGATTTCCGAAAAAAAAAAGATGAATTAACTTTTTGTATTTCTCTATTTCATAAATGAGCACAAAATAATGAAACTTCTCTCATAATAACTCGATTCCAAATTGAGTAACTAAGTTCATCCGAATGAATTGAGGAACTTTAGGTTTTAAAGATTTCAACCGTATTTCAGATAGTTTTCTGCGCTTCATCAACTTGTTAGAGTTTTTTTTTTTTTCGAAAAAGTCCTTTTTTTTTTTTTTTCCTGGAAAAGAAGGAAATTGCTTCTCTTCCGTTACTTCCTCTTCTACTTCTGCCTGTTTTCTTCTGCAGCTTTACGGCTAAAAATGAGAGTACTTCTTTTGCGACCTATCTTTTTACGATTGTATGATAACTGATCATAGCTTTACTCAAAGAGGCTTCAGAGATAAGCAGCCTTGAGTCATTCGATCCCATTTCGTCATTGATATGTTGAAAAGAGCAGGAAGGTCACCGGAATTAGCTAAGCTTCTATAGAAATCTATATAGTTTTAAGAGTATCTTCCGATAGAGTCATCTAGTTTTCGAACCAAGTCCTCAGATAAGGATGCGACTGAGGGTTCCGAAACATCCACTGCACTTTTATTCACCAGTTTTACTAAAAATTATTGACTGAAAGCAACTATTATTCTGCAAATTCCAGAAATAGTTAAAGTTCATAGCTATCAAACTCCACGATTCCGTTAACTTAGATGAAAATCTGTCGCCTGTCAAACATAGGTAGGAAGAAAATGGTTTATATGATCAATATTTTAAAACTAAGAACTTCTCAATTTTTCGCAAAGCTGTAAGATATGCTTTTGCTTAGGTGTCACCAATTTTTGGATCATCTGCTTCAGTATTTGAGGTCGCAAGATAATGAGATTGATGAGTGGAGTTGACGGACTGAAAAAAACAGTTATAGAGCAATCAGAAAATCCTAAGCAACAACAGCTGTTATATAACTTCAAAATACAAGGTTTTACAACCTACCAAAATAAGTCTGTGGTTGTAAAAACGGCTACGTATTCAAGAAATTACAGGACTAGAATAATGGAAGAAATATGTGCAACTTTTTTAAAGTCCCACCGTTTTGCATATCTCCAGAATCCGGATTACCTGCTCCAAAAGCCCC
This sequence comes from Onchocerca flexuosa, assembly GCA_002249935.1. NCBI lineage: Eukaryota > Metazoa > Nematoda > Chromadorea > Rhabditida > Onchocercidae > Onchocerca > Onchocerca flexuosa. The sequence goes on along the minus strand of KZ269990.1, from coordinate 41,413 downwards.
AATAATTATCCAAATAAGAACATACTTCCTTGTAATAGAAAGATTGGCACAAAATAAACGAAACGAAAAAACCAGGTAAATCAAAAACATATGGGATATCTTTGTGGAAATCGCTATTTTTTAGATGATTACAGGGTTAAGTCTATTTCTTCAAAATCATTCCCTCAGTTCGAATAAAACTATGAATTTTTTGCCTAAGCAGTATATGTATGTACTTATCTACTTATATTATCTATTTATGAGTTTATTTTTTATTTCCTTAATTAATTTTGCTCAAATATACAGAAGAATAAGAGGTAAGTCCAAACAAGTCCGTGGACGAAGAGTTTTTTGTATAATAATTCTTTATACAAATGGTTTTACTATTGTTTCGTCTAATCGTTACTATTGTTCCCAACAAATTTCCATAGTTCTTTCTGTATCCTTCATTTTTATTCATTTAGAATTGCCAGTGTCAATCAATATATTAGAGGAATTATCCAAAACTTCATTTAAAGCATGAAAACGTTCTGCTTGTTATTTATTCTAAATTTTTTTTGATATGTCGATGAATGAACAAAAACGATAGTCGGAAATTCTCAATATCTTCTAAAACATATTCATCATACTGAAATTTTGTTTTAAACTCAGAAATTTTTACGAAACCTTAGGCTGTAATTTATTGTTGAGAATTTTTCCTTTACTGATATACGAAAATAATGGAAAAATGTTAGTTAGTTGAGGGTACAAATATATAAGAAGTAGCATTGCAACAAACAGGAATCATCCAATGAAAAATACCTGTTTAGTTGTCCTTCAACAAAAGCAATTGTTCCCTAACATACCACGGAATTTCTGTTTTTCCAATTCCATTTATCTTGGTTTTTTCTAGTTGGTTTTCTACTGTGAGCAACGCTTTACACTGTGTTTTCGTCTGGGAAGTTTTTTTAGACATTTTAAAAGGAGAGAAAAGTGGGGGAGACGTTTTAAAAAATCATCGAGGTTGTGGAATTTTTTTGTATTTAAAAGATAAATTCTAGATTAACTTCGGACATTGATTTTTCAAAATCCTGTTTAAATTTGATTATGTTTTTGTGAACCTGCTACAACAGCGATTACAATTATATTGAAATCATTGTCGGATTCCTCATCTTTTAACGATCTTTCCACTGATATGACTCAATTTCAGATTGAGATTTTGTGATATTTCTTTCTATAAACGATTAAGCTAAATGCTGTGGTAGAGCAAGTGATTTCACTAATTTACTGTCTGAATCAAGTACAGTTAACTAATTGCGCATGATATGTTTACTGCTTAATTATATTTCACCGGCAGCATTTTTTATTAGAGATGAAAAATTCGCTTTCTCCTTATCTCCCTTTTTATCCTATTCTCAAAATAAGTTATAGCAACCTGTAACTAGAGATGCTTTTCTGAGCCATCACTATCCTCATTTTTCGTTGTTTATTTTTTGATATATTCACCAGTAGCACACTAGTTCATAGAATTTTCCAATTGAGCGGTAATGCTCTACAAGTGAACGCAGTGGGCAAAGTTATATTGAAGCATCTGCTGTGATAGCGAAATTAAATGATGTTCACCCATTCCAACTATACCCTTCGAACAGTTCAAAATTTGCGGTTTTTTTTTTCCAAGCAGTGATAACGTTAAGGTAGATCTGGTGAAGTTCCGAAACTGTATCATGATTTTCAACCTATAAAACGTTAAACATGAAGAAGGCAAGAGGGAAGAGAGAAATAAATGGCTTTTATAAGAAGAGAAGTGTTAGATAGTAGAATTAGCTCAACTCGTCCATAACATATTGTTCGAGACAGCAAGATTCTATTTTAGTCTCTTGTTAAGCCTAACAATTATGCTAATTGTTAATGGTTTATATGTGTTTGGCCATACATGTTTGTGTCTTTGCTTGCGCGTATTAGTTTATGTATTCATCTATATATCTATCTATATATACAGAAATGGTTTCTAAATTTTCGAAATTCTGGACTTAGATTATAAGTTGGGGTCAATTCACACGGCAGATATTAACCAAACGATAGACCAATTTGTTTCAAAGTGCTCTTTTGCCAAGCTGCTGGTTTTATAATTTAATTGTTAGCAATGCTTAATATGAATAATATTAGTCTTGGAAGGAGGTGGAGAGAAACTTTTCTTATTATCAGCCGTCAGCTGGTGGCAAATTATTAGTAGCTTTAGTGATAAGTTGTTCCAATCAGTGAGCAGTCATTCATAGTTTATCGACCGGAATATTGTATCAAAATATGTTGGTGAGATTGATCGATTGAAGTGGAATGGGATATGCAAATAGAGTAGTGTTGTTGCCGATATTATATCAATTTATTATCGGTAGAAATTTCTCATTTCTAACTTAATTATCAAAACAAAGTATTAGACAGTGATGCAGATTGTTGTTGTTGCTGCTTATGGTGTGACATTTTGTTATGCTATTAAAAGAGAATAAGAACTTTTGTACCCCTGATAGTTATAATAATAACAATAATAATGATTATGTTGCAATCAAAGAGGAGGGATTGGCAACTTATTGATAACAGTCGTATATTTTATATGACCAAAACATTGCACCTATTCCGTTTAGCGATGTTTCAATTGACTTCACATACAGATCCCGTTACATTCTTCATCTTATTTACATATATATATTTTTTCTTTTTTGAATACATAAATAAAACAAGTAATAAAATGAATAAATTAAGTAAATAAATAATTTATATATATATATATATATATATATATATATATATGTATATAAAACCACTGCGTAACGCTTTAGTATTCTGCTTTATATTTCTGCACAATGATTTTTATAATTACATTTTTATAGTCTCTCTAATTATTCAATTGAAAGACATGAAAAGCAGTTATTAAATTATGAATATAACTATGGTTATCAGTCATTCAGTCCCTATATGTTTCCATATATTCATACATTTTCCCTTTTTCTTCGCTATGTACACCTGGAATTCTTGTATCGTATTTGCACTCTTTCAGCACTTTTAAATATTTAAGAATTAGGTTCGAATTATAAGTTGGAACTTCATAAGAAGGATAGTTTTTCGTAGAACATTTGCTATTCGAATGCACTATTCTGTAAAGATTGCCAATTTCAGCTTGAAAAAAAATTTGATAAAATTTGCATATAACTAAGGGAAAAAAGTATGGACTGAATTGTTGTATTGCAAAAATTACATTATACATTTCTTTTCACATATTGTGTGTTGACCATCAGAGAAGCCTACCGTCGTTCCTTTCTAAATGAAGTTTGATTCTCAAAGAAGTTTATTTTTTCGAGTGATGGAGTTTTCATCAGCCCATCCTTTCATGCATTCAGTGACATAAATCGATGAAGGTGATAGAATGGATGTCTGCTTCAACTCCATCTTTTTTTTTGAATATTGTTGAATTAAGGAAAAGCGTCATCAGGTTGTGTGTGTATGATTTCTATCGCATATCTTTAATTTTTTCTACTTGTCAATTTTTGCATCTTTTTGTTTTCTCGTCTGCATATTTATAGATTATATCTGCAGAAACATTTTTAACTGTTCTAAAAAACTACGTATATCTCGGGTCAGTTAAAGTTGCAAGTTCCACGAGTTTTAAAATACTCGACTTTGCTGATCATTGGGAGACCAATATGTAACATTCTGATACAGAATGACGTCTTGCGTCATGCTCAACTGACACGCATGCTAATGTTTTCTGACGTAGCGACATAGGGTTTAGCGAAGTGACCAGCAACTTGTTCTAGTTCGCAGTGTCGCTATCAAATTTCAATTTGGCTAAATTTTAGAAAAATTCAATAAATAAATGAAAAAATGTAACGTGACATGCGCATAACGGCTAATGACATTAGCGTGGGCCTATCCTATCTTTCCCTAACCCCTAGTCCGTTCACAGTTTACGGGCCAAGGCAAATGGAAAAGCTCCTTGCTGTTCTTGGTGAGTGAATAAGTGAACGCCGCTTAATGGAATTTTATTGGGAATTGTCTTAGGACTCAAGACAAGGCACGGCTGATCGAGTGCGACAAGGCTCACAGACCGGGCTGGCCTCGACCGGCCGCCATATATGCCCACCATGCAAATTTTTATTATTGGCTAAAGGCAAACAAACTCATCGACGACATACACACACATACAAACGACGAACACATACATTCACATTCACGCACATACACATCAACAAGCGCAACAGGCACTTCACCTTTCGCTGCTAACACTGCTCACATCACCTTTTTTTTCTTTTTTACCGTTTAATTTCAAATTCTTTTAGCCTTATTGCTAATTTTATATCTTACCAAAACTTAGTAAAATTGATCCCGGCACTTCAGTTTTTCCACTTTTTCCAAAAGGAGTTAGTGTCAAGCACTTGTTTATGATTTTTTCTTCAAAAAGATTTCTCCCACTGTTTAAATTCAATCAGAAATGTTTGCCATACCTCGGTTATTATAAATACTCTTTCGTTCTCGAAGTACGAAGTCGGCGCTGTGTTTTTCTAAGAAGAATGTTTTAGTCTTCCGGAACTCTCTCAGCTGTGTCATTGTTTGAAATTTTAAATTACGATGAAGTTAAAGATTAAATTACCGCATTAATTTTCATCTGTCATTTTTTTCTCTGTTTTATTTCTTTCCATAGTGAGATTACTTGTTGCCGACAATATTTACTGCACAATCGCATTGAAGTTATTATTATGAAACACATCCAATTTTAAACTTCTGTTAAGGAGAGAAATTCGAAGAAGTTTTTCCGAAATGAACGATTTCCCCCGCCTCCTCACCCTCCCACTTCCTCTCTTCAAGCGTAGTTGATAGAATGATTGAACAAAAATCAGAAGTTTTCAAATGAACCAATATTGCTCAATGCACTTTTCATTGAAATGCTATGAATTCAGACAGTTCTAGTGGCGTCAGAATTTCTGAATTCTAATTTTTTTGGAGCTTTCAAAAACAAAAGTATCATTTTGGCATAAAATGCCATTGGGATTTTCCTTAAATCAATCATAGAAATACCGTAGGTTTTGAAAAGATATTAATGGAAACGTTTTATGTATAATTTATTGGTGGATCCTATCGGGTTTTCTTCCTAATTCTATTCTGTTCTGCTCCTCGTTAGCTCAGTTCCCTTGATACGGTTGTTTCGAAAAGATCCATGCCATCTGTAGAATAACTCGTGTGCTGTTTTTCACTTTGCCGTCAGATCATTGAGGGATGCTTGCCGGCGCCGGACAGCGATGCGATCGTCATCAACGAAAAACACATTCTTCGACTTTCCGTTTCCCAGTTAACATGATAATTCTTTTTTGCCATATAGGCAGAGACAAAAAACTTCATTATACAGCTTAAGAACAGTATTATTGTGCGTTGGAGGATGTGATGTATCATCACTTCCGGCATGATACGGTACCGCATGGAGAAGTATTAGTGAATGTTGAGTAATATGAAAATTCAGGAAGAACTGGTGAGTTTTCTAGAAGACAAAGAAAAAATTATTCAGCGTTATTACTCAGATCCTAAATCATGAAATTTTGATGAAACCAAATAGCCCCAAAAAATCCATCTATAGTTAGCGCATTGTTTGTTTATCTATTCATTTTCTTCGGAAAGTTCATGATACATTCTGAAAATTTCCTAGTATTGTCATTTTGAATGCTATTAAGGTTCAAGGGAGAAAGAAAGATCATGGAAGCGCGGATACTGTGAAAATGATTTGTGAGTTTTGTCGAGCTGAGGTAGTTTTTTTCAAATTCGTAAAATTTAAAAATATATAAAGGTTAGCTTTGAAGTTGTTGATCTTAAGGGCAATTGTTTTTGGCTGGCTGATGCACAATACAATAAACAATAGTGCAGCGCAGTTGGGAGGTGGGGAAGGGTATTTTGAAGACGTATGCGAAAGTGATTAATTAGCGAGAATTAGGAATTGTTAGTTAGCAATGTGTGGGGAACACCTCGTGTTTTATCATCTATCAATTCATTCTTCACCCGAAAGTTGTGGTGGTGCTCCCAAACATCTGAATTTGCTATGCCATCATCCGCCTCCCAAAGCTTCACATAAACTAAGCAAGCATTGTTGCTCCTCTCCTCTTTTAATCGGCCATCTATCCAAAGCCCCGACCGATCGACCGATCAAAACAATGAATAAATACATTTGTTCTTCATTTCTCCCACCAATCTCAGTCTCAATCTTTGCTTTCTCATTTATTCATTCTATCAATATTTCAGCCTTTCTTCCCCTGGAAAACGTATTAATTACTCTGGAAACTCTAAGTGTTAATTCACTGTTTAGTGACATACCTGCTGCTTCTCTTTCTTAAATCGTATTTCAGACTAGTAGATGAATAAGATAGATACTTGTGAGTGCAAAGCATTCAGGTATTAAGCTTCTTGAAATGTATATATTCGATATTGAATGTTGAAAATTAATAAAATTAGAAGGTCAAGAATATTCGAAGTAATACTGATCACTACGGAATATCGAAGATTTTTTTCTCTTTTTGCTATTTTTAGTCTTATAAGATACTAAAAATATTTACTGATAAGACATTATAGTCATGGTGAATTACCGGCAGTTGAAGTCTAATTTCCAGTTTTCGAGGGCTTATACAAGATCTTCTTCAACTCTAGAATATAGTAGAAGTATTTAGATGCCGATTAGAGATTTGGCCCTTGAGAAACTGAATTCTTCACTCTCGAGCCTATCCAAAATTGAATCATAATTATTTTCCTACTAAAAATAAGCCATAAATTTACTAGAGACTTATGGAAAATCTCCCAATTCTTTTACTAGTTCAAAAAATTCAAAAACATGTCATAACATTTCAATCTTAGATGTGATTTAGGATTTTTTTCAACACAGCCATTGAACAGTAAATTCGTCTTTTTGTGGGATATTACCTTTTTTCGGTCAGTTTCGGTGAAATAGTTGCGATTAGGTTACTTTTAGTTTTTTTTTTTTTTTTTCAGTTCTTCAGTATCATTTTAATCAAGAATTAATGAAGCTGATAAGATGGTTGAACTTGTTAAGTATTATTTCCTAAAGCAATACTATCGTTGGCTCGTGTAAAAGGCTGTTTGACTTGAAATTTCATGCAGGCCATGCTATCGCTCAGTATATGGACCTGAAAAAATTTCGACAAACTGCTTTAGCCAGTCAAAATGTGGCGCTGTTTTATCCTCCTTGATAATTCAAATCATAAATTCCACTGTGCTTCGACACACGATCTATTATACTGCCAGATTGATTCGCATTAGTATCTGACTGTTGTCTTTTACAGGAAGAGCCGCAATCTAATAACTTCACGAAATCGATTACTTTAGCAGATTCTACGAACTGATAACTTGACAATGTCCAGCTTTTGCACTCTACTTTGAGAAAAGTTTGACTTTTCAGTGCTAAATAATATTCATTGTTGTGAATGATTCTGAATAGAAAGGGAACATTTCTCAACATTTCTAGGGCAAATTGAAACAAACAAAGTAAAATATAAGTTAATATTGAGTGAGAAAATTAGAATATATTTTCATGCTAAACTTCGATAGGATCAATGATAGGAGAAGAATTAGCTTTTCATAAAAATTGTGGACATGATTAGCGCGATAATGGATCACTCTTATTCAGCTTTCTATTCGTTCTCAATATTAAGATAATTTTAATATCATTCATACATGTATGATGCACGCTCCACGTTGCATTCATTGGGGATAGTCACTTGCGAATATGGACTTGTTTAAATTGTTTCCTCCAATTCTGACCCTTTTAGGATTCAGATTGTTTGTAAATATACTTGATGGAATGAAAATTTAGTCTATTATGGTATCAGTAATGTTTGGTTGCTTGCAAGTACCCGCATGCCTATAAAATAACGTTGAATTACGCTTGATTTTTGAATTTCTAAATTTTCGGTCCCTTTTTGGTATGCGGAAATTTCAGTTCTAGATACTAGCACTAATAATATATGATGATTAAGCAACATTAGCTTGACTGTCCAGCAAGTTCCTTAATCAAGTATTTGATAGAGAAATCTGTTTTTGAATAGTTAAAAATTTAGGATACTCATTAGTATCTGAAATGCAAAAAATGAAATATTTTTTAATGGTGTTATTCATTGGAGTTTGATAGAGTATGTCCAGGATTCAGTTCGGCCTTAAATTTATGACAGTTTTCAGTATACATCAGATATTACTTTTTAATTCGAATTTTTCTCTATGTCGATGTAAAAAAATTCAATGACCATTGTGGCTTCATACACGCACCAGAGATGGGAAGTTTTGAGATGAAGATGATTGGTATAATTGAATATATCGAATTTCTTGGAACCATTGTTATCTGTAACCATGTATAAATAATGGTCATCTGGTGCTAGTTCCATAAAGTGCTTCAAATTGTTGTACCTAATTAAGTTCTCCATTTATTGATTCAAAGAATGAATAGAAGGCTCAGAAAGGCGATAACATTTCATTACCATATTAAATAAGTAAGCATTGGAAGTGTTTAATGAAGATCCGAGATCTTTTGTTTTTTAAATCTCCGATTTGAATAAGTTGTTAAATATCCAATTGAGATCCAAAATTCTTTCTTTGTATGATAAACTGAAAAACTCATTAAAAAATTTCCATACTATGTTGTTTCAGATCAATTTATAACCTGTTTTTTACATTCCAAATGTATTGCATTTTTTTCTTTTTTCAATCTGCATTGTAAAATTTTGTACTTGCGTTACGCTTCATTTTTGCCCCTTTTACAGAGTGTCTAAGACAAATTATTTACGCTCGCTAGATTTGTTTTTTGAGATTTTTAAAGAATTATTCCAAATTTAAAAACGTTTGGGTTGGATTGTTTGTTGCTTCATCATGGAGATTGCATTTCCCGATTTCGCAAAATCAAGTTTTATACGGAACTGATACTTGCATTAATTGTTTTGTTTGGTTTTCTTCTTCAATCATTTAAGGATCAGTTCCTCGGAACTGAATGATAATTAATCACTCGATATTGAAAGTTTACGAAAATTAGTATTTATTATTAGTTTTTTAACAAATATAAATCGTAAAAGTTAACTTGATTTAATCGGTAGTTACCATTAAATGATTAATTTATTAGAATTATCGCGTGACATCAAAACTGTTGATTGTGCACTCAAGGAGAACAAACCAAAATGAGGGATGGGAGAGAAGGAAAGGAGGTAATTTCCACTAAAGACGTAACTTGAGAGCGCGATGATATACACACCACGTCTGCTGATATGAATTCTGGAAATCCATGATAGGAGTGTTTATGTTATATTATACGCATGGAATTCGCTGTGATGATAATATGTTCTCCTCTTCGAGCGGAGTGGAATAGCTGATGAAGTTATAAATAAAATGGATGACTGCTTATGCAGGTGTACGGTGCTTCCCCGTATCTTCCTAGATGAATCCATCGCGTGTCACCTTAACATCCGGTAACAAGTGCTTAATTGCTATTAGCCTAATGCTTTTTTCCTGTCCAGTCCTACTCTCTTCTCATCTTCCTCAACCAATTTTGTTCATTCCCATTTTATTCCTTTAACTTTCTTTTCTTAGAGAAAATCTTCGATTCGATTAACATCTCTTTATCGCTTATCAATTGGCCTAATTAGTCAGCCCAGTTTCGCTTATTATTATCTACATCCCTGGATTTTGCCAGGTTTGATCGACAAACGATTACTGTGAACTTTATTGCGGAGATTCTGCAAAATTCCAAGAAACGACTTTCATTAATTCTACCGATAATTTCTGTGCAACAATGCTTGCATTAATACCATTCCCTGTGTTCCTTATCGGTCGTCTTTTCACGATTACCATTTTTCTACCGTATTTCGATTCCTAGATTTAGTAGCCATTTTTCTGTTTTTTCTCAGGTAGAGGTTAGTTACAGTTATTCATAAGTTCTAACGATAAAAATTGTGTTGCCAATCTCTGGATATTTGTTTTTGAATCCTTCTTTGATATAGATTCAGAATAATGAATTAAAGGTGATTTTACACTTCTTTTTCTCTTATCTCTTATCATTGCTTTTCTGCTAATACTTTGGCTATTTCATCACTGTGAGGTACCATTCTTTTACAACTCGAGAAGTTAATTATGTCACTTTTTTTGTATGTTTTCCACAACATTTGAAATTATTGAGGAATTCATTTTGCACGTTTAATATCTCTGTTATTGTTAGTAGCTATGAGAAATTCTGTCTGATAGCTGAATGATGAAGTGAATTTAAATTTTAAATTCAAGTTTTGATATTGTAATATTGCAAAATTTAGCAACACTGTTTTTTTTTTTGTCTCACCGACTTTATATGAATATTCGGTAGAAACATTGCTGTCGCATATCTTCAAATTTGAAATGTTTATGATGACTAGAAAGTTTCAATTTTTCCAAACACGAAGAATTTGTCTTAGAAAATTAAGAATTTCAATTTTTCCTTTTGAAAATTTTGTTGCAAGATGTCTGGCCGTCGTAAGACGATGCCAACAAGACTTTTGGAAACCGTGGAAACATTCTATCCAGTAACAACTGTCGAATCGATGCCAAGCACTTCAACTGCTAGTGGTGTTCAAACGGTTAAGAGTGCTTTGCTGATAGCAGAACCAACCACACCAATGAAACTGTCCACAAAAGAACTTATTTTGGACGACATTGTTAAGGTGATCGTGCTGCATTCTTAACTCACTCATTTCGGATTAAATGCTGGGCTTTTTAAATTTACAGATTGAGATAAGAGGAATAATGTGTTAAACTTTTCAGCAAGAAGAGATAATTAAGCACCGTACCATGAGGGAGTTCACTTCTACTTCATCACCTCGAGATCAAGTTGATTCATCGAAGAGTGATGCTTCAAGCATTTCTGAACACACCAGGTTTGTGTTGCCGTTATAAATATAATCAAGTGTCTTATTATTTTGAACTAATTAATGGTAGAAAGTTGACTTTGTAGGAGAATATTTGCTCATTTTAATGAACTACTTCATTCCTCTATCAAATTTAGTCTTCCAAGCACATTCTGTGGCGCATGTTTACACGCAAATATAAGGATTGACAAATACACATTTCCGATATTTTGGCCGCTAATTAATTAAGAGATCTGTAGTGTAATAGCATTTTGATTTTAAATCTCTCCCATTTATTATATTCTTCATTGAAATAACCTTCTATAAACAGTACTTGCAAATCAAAGTAAAATGTGTTTATTTTAAAATCCGGAGTCTGGGATTTTAGAAGGACCGATAAGGTAGACTTCATTCATCACCGACAAGGCAAAGTTCATTATTGTAACTTCATTTCTAGATTTTTTGTCATAAGCTGCTTTTTTATGAATAGTGGGGATAATTTAAACCGAAATATTTGAGCTGTTGTGAATTCTGGATTGAATTTCATCAATAGTATTTAAGAATGGAAAGGGATAAGAATTTCAGTTGTTATTTTATGTTTCAGAAAAGGGAATACATTTGAAACTCTAAAATCAGACAAATTCTAAAACCCGAAATGCAGATGTTGATTCTTATTATCATAGTATCGTTTCATTCTTCGTGATCTAATGTCTGTTAAAGCCTTACGCACAATTTGGTCGTTCACTGATTGACTGAAATTATGGGTCTTATCAAAAAAATAGAAATCTATAATTCTGGAGAGATCTTCACTGAATTGAGAGAAGACGATGAATTTATGATTAGTAACTTCCCGGAATTTGGCTTTTGTATTTATGTTGAACATTTCTGGTACTATCTAGACGGCCAGAACTTAGAAATCTGCGATAGTGTTACTTTGAATAGAATCGGAAATTGGTAAATTAGTTCTCCAATCATGACTTCGGGAAAGTTTTTTTTTTTTGTGTTTTTTGATCGTACCATTTGGCAACCAAAAAATTCCTAATCTACATCTCGAAAAAGATATCTGGTTTTCCCAGTATATTTGCTGCTCTTCTGTGGGACAGTTTTTCTTCAAATTATTGTGCATTTATGCACTTTTTTTGCATAACAGTAATTTGAAATCTTACATTGATGATATTTCGGTTAAGAGCGTCTTGAAAAACTAAAGCATTTCTTAATTGCTTGCATTGGTATTTGGTGATTTCAAGCGGTCTGGTATTTCTCGGCGTACCGCCAATGGCGAGAGTAGTAATCTGTTACGGGAGCGATTGGATATTTTTAGTTCATTGGTTGTCACTGATATTATGATGAGAATTTTTTCCATGTAAATGGAAATTTTATTCCTCACGCAACCTGATCATTTCATTTATTTCCTTAGTCTTTTTTCATCTCTTTGGCTGCATTCAGAGTTTCATTTTATGTGAGGTGATAAATGCAGCAGTACAATAGTAACCATGCTTTACAGGTGTCGTGCATTAAATTTGATTTCTATCTCATGCATTCAGATAATGTTCAAATCAATTAAGAACCGATAGTGCTTGGGAAACTTCTAGATAATACCTTCTTTTAGTAGGAATCTTCTGAATTCTGTGGTCATCAGATCATTGATTACTTGTCTTCCAGCACGTCAGGTTCAGCTGGAGTTACGGATATCCCGGATATCTTGGCACAAACGGAGCATGGATGCCGTGTACTAATTGATGGTCACGCACTGCGTGAGGTCCTTAACAGCATCGATACGTACGACGGCAAACTCGATCTCGTACAAGATCTTATTCAACAGGTCGGAATCTTTCCATCCGGAATTTATTATCTCTCGTGATTGATATGGTAACAGTATCTTCACCATTAAAAATTGCAAAATGATATTCCAGGACCTGGAAGAAATTATATTCCTATATTACACTACATTAAGTTATTGCGACGCTGTTTGTTTCACAGCAATAATTTATGAACTTAAGGGATCCATTCATAAGCTTGTGTGGTGTTCAAATGTACAGAAAGATTACCGGAACTGTCCATTTGCAGCAATTGCATGGTGAAAGCAGTGTATCCTGCTGAAAGAGGATGAGAATGATAATTATCAAATCATTCTGTTTAGTCCTAATCTTAATCAGGTGTAAATGTTGAGAGAAAGTCAATTTATCCGAAAACGGCTATTCCCAAGTTTTTAATGCATAATGAAGTTTTTCTTGTGGAGAAGAAGAGAAAATAGATTGAATGGCAGGAATTTTGTCCCCAAAAAAAAAAAAAAAAAAAAAAAACTGCAAAAGTTTTTCATTTTAGAAGAGTCTGGCAAATTGGCCTTTTTTTTTACAACCTTTTGCAAAAGTTGCAACATTTTGGATCGAAAAAAAATTTTCTATTGTTTTGCTACGAAATGGCAATGTTTATTGAATAATTTTAAAAAGGCAATTCCAAAATGCTTCTTTTGCAATGTAATAAAAAAAGGCATTTTGGTGCCTGTGACTATGTGCAAGGCTACCCTAGCTAAGCAAACACAATTTTTTATTGTTTTGTTTAAATATCTCATAAAAATCGCAACAAATAGGTAGTGCTATCCATACCAAAACCATCCCTTTCTTTGAACCTTGAACCTGGAACTTGGAACTCGCCGCTGTTCTTTTATCATTTGCGGAAAGCAGAAAAAAATTTGGGAATATTTCTGCTATCATTCTATCACTTTATATTACTAGGTGATTCTAGCCAAACTTTTTAGCCATTACTATCCGGTTCGCCTTCACGGTCAATGAGAAAATCCATAAGGTAATTCGTAGAGCATATAAAGGCTTAAGAACCACCCGAAGAGGAAAAGAATTAAAAGGAGAACAGAATATCATTATTTCTGGATGTGTAATTGAACAGCCCGATACGTTTGGATGGGATTTTGAAATCTCTCTCCGTCGACAGTACTTGAACTAGAACTTGACAGTAACACAATCTTCCTCGTCCGCTTTTCCCAACAATTATTACTGTCGTTTGTGTCATAATTGACATAAGCTACTGAAAAAATCGTAAAGTACAGCAGTTGCGCCGGAAGGTAGAGCTGTTCTGCTACGTTTGCATTTGCATGCTAAAAATAATAGTCAGTTGTTAAACAAATTTCACGACTTCTCAACAAATTCTTAGATTTCGTGAGATTTTATTTCAAAATTTTAGTTGAAAGCTGTTAAAGAACGTTTGAGTTGCGGTGAAATTCATATCAGTAAAGAAGATATCGAAGAGACAAGTCTCAAAGACACGGACGAACTGGTTGTGGAAGCTAAGGGACAGAATTGTTTCCAGGTAGTATTATTGTTTTTATAATGGGATTACACGGGACAGATGCTATCAACTCTGTTGTTTACTTGTAAAATAACGTTTTAGGCATGCCAAGTTTGCTTTATTCAAACTTGACCTAACTAAATTTAATTATTTCAATTGTGGAATACACAACAACACATATGTGAGGGACAAGGAAGACATATAAAAGTGGGTGGGGCATTTGCTTGGATGATTGCCTATTGGGAATGGTTGAAAAGTGCTTCCAAAAAGATTTAAAACGGTCAACCGGGCGGAGAAGATCGAGCCAAGCAGGAGGACTCAACCCTTCTGCTGGAACCTTTATACCGTATTACCATCGAAATTACCGTATATTAATCTCTAATGTGCGTTTGGTGAACTTCTGCACATTTAATGCTTCATTTTGTTCCTTGTACTATCATTTAGTGAATTGATTATGTGTTATTGGTTTCTTATATTCAAATATCTTTTTCCCATACTTTCAGTAATTTTGAAGAATAAGAGTTACCTGAATCATATGAATTAAGTGTTTAGAGTATTAATGAGGAACAGAATTCTCTGGGAATCCTGAAATAGCTCCGATCAGGAACAATCTCTATCAAGCAATGAGGATTGCCAATTCGTAAAAAGCTGTGCATAATCACTTCTCGATAGAAGGAGGAATTTTTGAGCGAAATGAACAAAGAGATGTGAATAGTTAGCTTACTTTTCATTCCCATATTTGCAGAAAATGTCAGCTGGAAACTTAGATGAATTAATGCTTAGACAACAATACCTTATCCAGCAACAACAAAATCAGCAGCGATTGCTCGCCATGGCTTCTGCCCTCCATGTTGCACAACATTCAAGCGCCGTACGACTAGGCTGCATGCTACCGTCGTCTGGTACTACTTTTTGTTCAAAGCTTAAACGGGCTTTTTACCGTTGATGTGGTCAAGGATTTGTTTCCATTTTCGAAGATATTTTCATAGATTTCTCGTTTTGTGGAACGAAAATTTATGGAAATGTTTTATATTGCCTTCAGATTTCTTATAGTTTATTATACAGTTTATATGAAAAGGCCATTAGAATGACTAATGAAGTGTAGCAATAATTTTAATGGTCAAATAATGAATTGGTCGATGGTTAAATCTCAAATTAATTATTGTTGACATTTACTGGCGCAATTTGAGTTCAAAATTTCCGGATTGTTACGATATAAATTGACGATTTGTCGCTTTAATGTCATTTTGATTTGGTCACTTCACAAGTTTGAAGATAGTTTTTAGTTATTATTGCTTCTTATCGAATTTTCAAAACTGATCTAATTTTGCGAATCTGATAAATTCAATTTATAGAAGCGCTAAGTGCAGAAAACTATTCAGAGCGATTGGCTTAATTTGAATAATAAAGAATTATTTAGCAACAACATATGGGCAACTTCTGAATGGAACGGCACTTGGGAACGATTGTGATGTCCTAACGGCGGCAACGGTGCTTTCTCAAGGTGTCAGTAGTCGAATGAATAATGTAACCAATCATTTGAGAACAACGGGAATCGATTGCACTGATCGAAATGGTTGTGAAACACCTCTGAATTTGAGCAAAGTTAAATTGAAAAGGTTTACACATTCCAGTGCTATTTGTCATCTATAAATTTCCAAGTTTGGTAGAAGAAATTCCACACTTAATTCTTGTTTATAAAGTTTAAGTCGGATTTTGGATTTTGAATACTAAGAGCCAAAAAATAATCGTTTCATCGTGTTAATACTCAAAACGAAGAAACGGAGGGATCAGATATTTAACAAGAAATCATGTATTACTTTATCAAAAAATACTTCCTTTTTTGACTTCGATTTATACACCAGTTGGGTGGAATAAAAAACTTTGAATTTCATATCTGACGAATATGTTTGGTTAGATATAAAATGAATATTGCGATTCTTTATATCTTTAGCTCTTAATACTGAAATCTTATAAGAAAATCAATCTCCCAAAATAACGAGAGATCTCTTAGCTCTTAACCAAATCTCATAACATAATCAGTTAGTAGCGCCTAGATTATGATCAATATACAATGCTGAAAAATTTATACCCAACCTTCTAAGAATACATGTGTCATTATTAATTGTGTCATTACTAATTATAATATTTCAGCACTTTCTGATAGACAATTAGACTTAGAAATATTGTAATTTGATTCATTTGCCTTTATTATTTCTGCAACTGGTGAAATTTTTTCAGCCTATTTTTATTGATGCTAAACGTTAAACATAATTTTACAACAGTCTCTGATTGGGTCTTTTCAATTCTAAATCATGTGTTTTAAATAAAATCCGACAAATATTTTTTCAGTCCCACAAATCATTCCAAGGCACATAAAATAACTCTGTTAAACAGTAATATCAATGCAAAAAAACCAAGTTCACCACCTGAGCAGCAGCTTCTTAACCGATTATCCTGCTCTTCGATCTCACATTCTTTTGCCTCTGAAAGTAAGTGAATTTCGAACGGCAAATGGGAATGTATCATGACTCATAATGTTTTGATCGTCTAATATTGATATTTCGCATTATTATTGGCCCGATTGCCGCCGCAGTTGGTCGCTTTATCCTCATTGTCAATCCATTGTACATAATGTTATTAATAAGAAATATATCTTCATTCGTAAATAGTATTGCTTCCACAACGGCAGCAGTAAAATAATCTCATGAAGAATATCTTAAAATCCGCTGTCTATAATGTTTCGAAAGTAAAAGATTCTCAAGTCAAAGGCAGTTATTTTGGATTTTATAGAGAAACAATTACAATTTTGGTTTATTTTAGCATCAGCTTTCACTAGTCACTCGCCAGGTTCCTCAGGTGAAAGCACGCCTGGAGGCATGGTGGCCTTTGACAATATTCCGGCTCGAATTCCTGCCAAATCACCTAATCATATCAAGCGTCCAATGAATGCCTTTATGGTATGGGCACGTGATGAGCGGAGGAAAATTTTAAAAGCTTGTCCAGATATGCACAACAGTAATATTTCGAAAATCCTTGGTTAGTTTGAAAATTTTAGTTGCAATAGTGGATTTTGGAAAATTGAAATAAATTATAATCAGATTGCTTTTATATGTATAATAAATATAGTCGATTTTTTAGATTGCAAGTTTTTGAAATTTCCATTTCTGAAGTTTTTAATACAGGATCGAGATGGAAAGCAATGTCTAATACGGAGAAACAGCCATATTATGAGGAACAGTCCCGTCTGAGCAAGTTGCATATGGAACAACATCCGGATTATCGTTACAGGTATCATCATTTTATTGGGAAATTTTAATTTTTTGATTAAATTTTTATGAAAGAATTCGAAGTTTAAGCAGTTTTGCACGATATCAGATTAGATTTTGGTTAATGTAAAAGGAAATAATTTGATGCTATGCCCGTTTTGATTGTCATTGTTTTCAGACCCAGACCGAAACGAACATGTGTGGTTGATGGGAGGAAAGTGCGTATCAATGAATATAAAAATTTAATGAGGAACAAAACAGTGGCAAGTACCACAGGTTGCTCGTCTACTACTAGTGAATGGAATAGTGACACTGATCAGTGTGGAACTGCTATGAGTCCTGAATGTGGCCCCACTCAATCTTTAACAGTTAAGAATTATCCACTATCTCTATCAGCAACAACGGCAGTGAGAATTCCCGAGAACAATCGTTCTCGATCATTTTCATCTGTCGATTTTGCCAGTCTTAGTGGTGCCACAGTGCTCACCGATCTAGCCCATCATCATCATTGCCATATGTTACAAACCGCCGAATAACACCTTATCATTCTATACACTTTTATCGTTCCATTTTTGTGTATTTGATACTTATTATTCTGGAAGATTTCAATTTCTTAAGTTGCTTGTGGTTTCTACAGCGAATTTAAATTCACTTAGCGGTCTGGAGTATTTTTTTATGTTGTGTGATGCTTGAAGTTTGCTAATAGTAGAAGGATTATTCAGCTTCTCGCTGAAAGAATCAAAATTAGAGACAATTAAAAATTGGTCAAAAATAAGCGAATGAGACAGCCTCTTATAATTAAAGATTTCCAGAAAGAAATTTATCTTGAGAGCCTGAGATTTTACAAAAAATTTGTTTTTCGAAAATTTTTCAGTAAATAACTGAATAGAAATTCGTTGACGTTCCAATTAAATAACAGTCGCACAAATAATACTTATTACAGTATTGATCATAAAAGACAGAGATTTGGTACGAAGTGTAATTAACATGTTGTGCTGTACATAGATGTGTGTAATTCTATTCCAATACAACCTTCATTATGTACCCCATCTGTCATGTGTTAAAAAATATGGCGACAGGGAAATCATCAAATATTTTTCCTCTCTGATTTTTGAAGAATCAGTAGTTCAAAACAGTTTTTATCATTTCATATTAATATGGTCTTTGTGTGGTCACTTGACTCTACACTCCATATCAACAAGCATTTCATTGTTTTCATCTCCGTTGTGATCCTAATTTTAAGTTTCTCTTAGATTTTTGATGTTTCATGCTGGCGCGTGTTTCATTTTCGTTCTATTCTGTCACACGTATTAGCTAACGTTCCTTTTCTTAGAAATGGACTTAGACATTTAATCGTATTTTGACCTTTTTTTTTTTCCACCTAGTCTTTCTAATTATATATTTTTTATAATCAGAAATAAAGTATAATTTGTAATCCATGTGTTCTTAAAACTTACCTCTCCAATCCATTCTTGTTTTGCTTGCTGTATATATGAGAATTCCGGTTTTGTATGTTTGATTCGAATCGTGATGTTACAGGAAAAGTTTTTGGAAGACCTTCTAGTTGTTTCAGAGTTGATGCAATTTCGAGCTGTTATGATTCGGAACTTAGAATTTTTAGCCGGGCCATTTTTCCACTGGGTATTTCCGAGCGACAGTTTTTGTTGGCAGTGGACGCATAGCATTGAGTAGCCAATGTAATGATTTATTTTTCCAACTTTCCGAAAATTTTTTAATGTCTATGAAGGAACTCTGACAGGTCGTTGTGTTCTTTGGATTATTCACAAGCAACATCGGAGAATCGATCTCTAGTGACAGATGACATTTTACACAATGTTAGAATCTTTTGTAAAAATTCCCATACCGAAATAGCAGTTGTCCTTCAATTTAGGTTGATGGAAACGCCTCGTTTTTCTTCTTTGAATTTCAGGTGGAATCAAGCTCACTCAAATAATCATGGAATTGCGAGATATTTGTGATGTTAGACGAAGGATTTAGCTTTTTTTTATGTCTAACTTTTCCAAATACAATTAAGTTCTTTGTTCGTCGGTTGTTGCGATCAGAAATTAAAAAGTCATTCTAGATAATAAAAACTTCAACAAACGAGTAATTTGTATAGTCTAATATAGAACGAGAAAAATCCAACCAAATCCCCAAATTTAAACTGTCAGTCGGAATACAGGTAGACAATTTAATAATGATTAGTTAAAGCCTATATTCTACGAAATATTGCGGTTATACTCCAACATAACGGTTATTACCGTAGAGAAATAGTCTGCAAGTTCTAGAGTACTTTTCATAGTCTTCACATTGAATAACATGCGCGGTTGTGCATATTTTGGAATTTAATACTAAATCAGGCAACTTTTTTTTTCTTTTAAATTTTGGATCTACTTTCACTAATTTACGTTTAGAACTTAATACCTAAATGTGTATGAAAGATGACAGGTAAAAAAAAGTGTTGGTTTTTAAATTAAGGTTTTGGCTGTGAACGATATCTGGACTTAGAATTGAACAATGGAGGATTGTAGCAAAAAATTGATACAGAAAATGGTTTACCTAAAAAAGTTTCAAGAGATCAATCGATTAGCACCAAATGTAACCTTATTGCAACATTAAAACGGAAGCACTGCATATCACGAAACATAGTGTTGATGGAACGGCGTAAATATGGACACCAGAATATGAGGCTGCTCCGGATAATGATCCCTCTTTAGCATCTAGCAAATTATGTTGCTGCAACCAGATGTCGTACTGATATGGCTCTTCCACAAAATCTGCGATATCTTTTGGTAATTCATCCACAACATGGATCTTCCAGCCCATATTATATGTTGAGTAGCTCTGTAATAGTTCAACTAAATACTAAAAACCAATAATTGAGTTTTAAAATAACTAAGCAACAGGAGAAAAACTTACATGATTTGAAAAGTTGAAAATAAAACAAATGAATATAGACTCTTAGTGTGGAAAAGTTACTTGATAATAGAGAGTATCGGGTGTTTCAGCTGTTGGAGTAAAGTTGAAAGTCGCTGTTTTGGATGTTTCAATGCATTTTAACTTAAGTGAACGCCGATACTCAGTAAAACTATCAAATTTATCAGCATCGTCATCATCTCCACCGTCGTGAGACCACAAACACAGACGACCAGCTGTTTCATTTGGGTTCTGCCCAGTCACTATTTTCACTTGCTGCAATGTAGCAATTTTTAAAATTGATAGAACTTAATGAATTATAAATCTGAGTTCAAGATATAAAAAATAAAGTGGAAACGATCGATTAATTTTCCATAAATTAAGAAATGTTTTCATACTTCTCGTTCATCATTGGATAATTTAGCGAATCCACCAAACGGATCATCTGATATGTATAACGGATTGTAAAAATCACTTGTGGACTTATCATTGCCACCTTCAACACTAAAACGTCAATCATTACCAATGTTGATATGTGAAGATTAATGATAATTAAGAAGTGAAGTATACGGAAAATTTGGATGCTAAATTATTCTCATAATACTTGGAATAACTTCTTGTGCTTATTGCCGTTCTATCGACAATCCAAATTTATTCCTCACGGAAATTTCATGCGTAGAAACTTTTAAAAGATTTATGGACATCTACTTTCGCATTTTTTTCCAAAATTTTCAAAATTTACTTGAATGTATATGTGACACCACGTTTCAAATAAATATCAGCCAAATAGCCATTCACATACCATACATACTTTGCTGGCCTAGCATGTGCCATAAACTATAACACCGAGTTAAAATTTGCTAATTCTTTTTAAAATCTGATCTATAACATTAAAATTCTAATAATCTTTGATGGACATTATACAGTTCACATCTCTTATCAGAGAAGTAAAAAACTACCTGATATCCTCGACGACCACCAGGTGGTCCCAACTGAAATGTAAAATTTAAACGATCATCTGTTCCCAATAGTGAAATTAATGGCCAACCATCAATTTTGGAAAGTTCCGTATCATCGAACTGAAAAATGATGAAATGCATATGATATCTGCTGAATAGCAGCTCTGTGAGTTACTGAATTATCTTTAGAATACTGGTCCAATAACATAAATTTTTATATTTCCTGTCAGAAAGACTTTAATTAGGTAAAGAAATATGGATGGAGAATTTGCAATGTTCAAGTCCTACTTCTTTCTACTTTTGATGTGTGATCTTATTTTCAAATGCTTTGAAATTAAACGGGCCGACAAAAAAAATCTGAAATTTGGTTTATAAGTAATTTCAGTACAAGAAGCTATATAAACATAATGAGTAACCTCGCAGAAGCTTTCGTGGACTTACTTGTTTCTGTGGTGGCACATAGGGAGGTATTTTCTGGGATACATTCGTAATAGATACATGTCCGAAATCAACCCGAAATTTGTAGCAGTAAACGGATAACCAATCGATATGATTAATGTCGTATTCTGCAGGTAAATCTACGATTATGTCTTGACCACCGCGATATCGCTCATTCATTGCGGTTATCCTGAAAACGTGAACAAACATCTAAGCTTGAATCTTTTCAGAATCTGAAAATCTCGTAATATTTATTTATTTTTTATTTTTTATTTATTTTTTAATTTTTTGTTGATGAATACAGATTTCGAAAGGGATAAATAATTGACTAATCTGAAATACTAAAACTCTAAATATTGTAACTAAAATAATGTTATAGATGTAGCAACCAAATTTAAGTTATTATATCAGCAGAATTATTATACACAATATTAACACTTACATCCCTGCAGTGTCTCTTCCACGTATCGATACTTTTACTCCAGAATCATGTGCAACATTCGGTCCTCGACCAACAAAAAAGTAGCCGTCTAAGTGCAAATTTATGTTATTAAATCAGCAACTTCAATATTCGATAGATTAGTAAAATCTGACTGAAGTTCTACCTGGTGCTTTGTCACCATCAAACGTAAATCCGAAAATCTTGATTGACCTTCTATCAATTATCAAGATGGGCCCGGAACCAACATTGTATCGGCTACCACGTAACTCAGTAGCTAGAAATTGTGGTTTCGGGATGACTAAAGTATCCGGAATCAAAATTGTGCCAAAGTTATGCTGAAATTTACAGAAAAATAAATTATTCAGCAACGGTAAAAATAATTACTTACTGCAAAATTCACATTCTATAGTTTTAGTCCTTTCGATTCTTAAAAGTAATCTGTTTTAGAATTCAAGGTATAACGAATTATCTTGATCTTATTTCTCGAATTTCTGTATTGAAAATTTTGCTGAAGCTAATTTACATATAAACTGATAACAGACTTACCTCAAATTTAAGACAGAATAGAGAAAAACTTTTGAATGAGCTTATTTTGTGAAGTCCAGGCAATACCAGTACAACTCGTTCTGCATCCTTGTACGGACCAATTGGAGCAATCCTGCAACTAATTATTTTTCATTTCAAATAAAGAAAAAAAAAGTTTATTCTTGTCAAATTTCCAGTTTTGTACCAAGTTTTTGATTTATCCACAGTTTGACGAATTTATATATAAAAATACATGCCCAAATTCAAATGATGGAATCTTGAGACCGTCAACAGATGGTGCGTCACTTTGATCCAGCCAAAAATACAAATCTGGAATTATTAATTAACAAAATTATATGAAACCTATAACTGACAAGACTTTATTTTAAAATCCCTAATAAACAGTTATTCTTTTTTGAAAAGTAGAAGTGATGTAAGTGGTCATAAATGGATGCATCTTTTAATTGTTTGAATGCCAAAAAATTGTGACAATAATATTAAGCAACTAAACAATAAATTTAAGGTTTGGCAAGTGTCAAAATTTTCTCAAATTTATTAAAAAATCTTCAATGATTTTTGAACTTTATTAGAGATTGATTACTCGTCCAAATATCATTTGATGGGACTTTGTGAAAATGGATTACGTTTGCATGAAATTTCAGTTGATTTTTGGTTAGTTACAGAAGAGAATCAGCAAATGTATGCTTGTCACTGAATACAATGCAATTAAATTACAGGCATATAGCAAACTTAATTATCTCATTGAGAAGAAACTAATTAGCAACTTCTACAACTCATTTGTTTCAAATTTGAATTATAACTGTGGCGTAAAGAAAAATGTCATCTGAATGACATAAATGAGGAAATAAAAGAGAAGAGAGACATGGAAACTATGCGAAAATCATGAATTATAAACAAATCATAAAGTAAATTAGGTATGTATGATGCTCTAACCGAGACGAAAATCGCTCATTCTTCGTCGACTTTAATCAAATCCAACTTGGAAAAGCGGAAAAGGAGAAAGCGAAGAAACTTCTCTGAAAGTGTATTGTATCTTATTCGTGTTGAAGGGTCAAAACACTTTTCTAGAGCGGGTGATAATGGGCGGATGTAGGATGGAAAAAATGGGTTATTTCTCATTTTTCTAAACTGGTAACATCTGATCGAGAAGAATAAGCGAATGACAAATGTAAAAATGATTTTAGGTTTTCGTCAAAGATTACCACTACGAAAGATTATGAACTAGGTGGGATTATATTAAGCTTTTAGCACTGATCACTTCGTAAATCTGAACGAATTCAAATTCCTATCTTAAAAGATTCTAAATTTTTAGCTCGAATAATAAGAAACAATTCAGTTTAAATGCAAATATTGAGTAAATCTTAAAAATGCTTTCTTTTAAAAGTTACGATCAATTCATTTTGAGTTGTTTTATCTGAGATTTGTCTATATTGTTGGACTCAGAAGTTTTAGTTCCCATCATGAATTATTCTCTATGATTCTGTGAATTAGGAATTTGAAATCTTGGAAATATTTCTACATATTATTTATGTATTGAGGTATTCTTTGAAGTATTTCAAAACTACATGTATATAAAGATAGGCAATTGACACGGCAATCAAAGTAAATCAATAATTAACATAAGTATAATAGGGAAATGCAGGATTGAATTCCTGAATGAATATTGCAAATTTTAAATTATTAAAGTTAATCCGATAATGTTGCATAAAAATTAAAATGAAATTTTATAATATACTACATATTTCATGAATTTAGAGGAGCTCAGCTTATACATCTACACTACGGAAGGTCAACTGAGTGCCCCTTCTCCCTCACTGAACATATCGCAAAATCATTCATTTCTTTAAACGCATGAATTCATCCAATTAATTCATCTCATTACTATAAATTTTCGATCGATGCAAGCCTGCATTGGAAAATGTTAATATTCATCTTAAAATATTATGTTCCAAAAGTTTCGTTTCTGCAGTGAATTTTTTTAGTTCTTGATTTCAAGTTATATGCTTCTGCAGATATTCGCATCACTTTTTGCATAATTAAAATTAACAATGAAGCCAAAAATGGATGAGAAGTTTTACTGGGACTTATTTGATCTTCAGAAAATTTTAGATTAGTTTTTTCCATTTTTTAAATGCACAAGAGATGAATTACAAAAATAGAGATAGACAGAATCCAAAATGATGATAATTTCAAGATATGCATAAAATTCAGCCTACCTGGTGCTTTACCATTATAAGTAAAATTGATAATTTGCAAAGTTGTTTCATTTACGATATAAACTCGTCCTTTAATATCTGCATCTGATGGATCAGGCAATTCACCTATATATACTCCATATTCCGGATCGTAGGAATTGATTGTTAAGTTAGAATCAGCTCCTACGCCTGAAATGAATAAATTTTGTAAATGTCTTCAACTACGATATTTCTAAAAAGCTGATTTGTCCAATTTTGTTAAATATATAGTTGGAGATATCTATACAAATGATTTGTGATTCAGTAATTATAACTTTCAGAAAAAATGCCACTGTGCCCCGCCTATATCATTTGGATAATGGAATAATCATGGAAGTATTGATTGGGAAATTCTTGAAATACCTGATAAAACTGTTAAGAACCAAGCAAATAAGTACGAGCGAAAAGTTGGTACCATATTTAATTCTGAAAGTGAAAAGAATTAGTGGCAAAACTGGCTAGAGGTAAAATGCTCTTTCATCTTTCCAAGTAGAAAGAAGGGAAGGGAGGGAGTAGGAAGGGGTGAAGAAGGAGGAGTAAAGAAAGACAAGAAATGCGATCTGTGTATACCGACGATGAAGTGAGTGGTTGGATGACATTTACTGTGACACGAAAGAAAACAAGGAAAAAAAAAACAAAACATAGAACAAGGTCAAGCGAACATCGAAATATAATAAATTGTGTAAGAAAGTCTGCAAGAACTCATTTTTTAGCCATTAAGAAACAAATATTTACAATTTATTCTGGATATGCCAGAAATTTTCCATCAAAAATCATCAAATAGTGACAATTTTTTTTTTTTTTTTTTACTTTAACCTCAACTTTTTGATTCCTTCATATATTCACTTGACTTGTTCATCGTCACTTGACTTGTTCATCGTCATTAGCAAACGATTGCATTAATGATCATTATTTATCATAGAATATCCGACAACTATTACTACGAATTATCGCATTAAAAAAATATCAAGCGAGCATAAATCATGAAGCCGTCAAATGGTCACAGTAACCAGATCGTAGTACTTTTCATTCCAAACTTTGTTTCTTGTCTTCAATATGAACAATCTGTGATTCCCATCTCTGAACATTAAAAAGTGTTGTGTATTGAGAATATGACAAGAATTTCACAGTTAGTTTTAAGACAGGGAATGGCGATTAAATAGAATTTTTTCAGCAGCGAACGAATTTTTTTTTTAGATCATTTTGAAACAACAACATCACAGTGTAACATTTATAATCATAAAGCAAGCATCTCTCAGCATTCAAATATTTCTCAAAATTTGCTTTTCATAAAATGAATTTCCTTTTTTGAAATATCGATTTTCCTATTTGTATTGCATACCATATGGTATAAAAATAATGGCAAAGGAAAAGGTGGCTGGTGGATAACACTGATACATCTGTTATTCCTAATTCAAGCAGAGTTCATTCTTCCATCTGTTTCGATCAGTCGGATTCTCCGACAAACAACAAAGTTAATGAACCATATCAAGCCGATTATTCCATTATACAACTCATACTAACTAATGCTTTTTAACATTTCACTAAGTATTTTGTTTTATGTAAAGCGTAACAAACAGCAATTGTTATTGCCATGATATCGTGATTTCTACTGTTATTGCTGTCTGTAATTAAAAATGGCCAATTTACTCTCACAACAGATTTGTCGAAGAAAAATGACCGATTATAAATTTTAATATCTTGAGAAAAGAAACAACTTCACTGAATCTACATTTAAATTCTATTCTAGGAAAATTAAAAAGTAAAAATATTTAATACTTGAATATTCGCCAGATTTTTCGATTTCAGAGCACGATTAAGTCCTAGCTGATAAACTGAGAAATTTGGAACTGCTGGTGTAAGCAGTATTTTTGAGAGAGAAAATTGTAATTTAATTCTTTGTGTATTTTTCTCGTTTGGAGAAGCATTATCGAGTGCACTAACCCCATTTTCAATATAAAAATAAGGAAAAAGAACAACATTCAGGGAATTATAATTGTTCCTAATTTGAGGAAAAAGGAATCTCATGTGTGTGTGTGTGTGTGTGTGTGTGTGTGTGTGTATGCGTGTGTGTGTATGTGTGTGTGTGTGTATGTGTGTGTGTGTATGTGTGTGTGTGTATGTGTGTGTGTGTGTATGTGTGTGTGTGTATGTGTATTTTTTTTAAATAGAATTTTGGTAGAAAAGCAAAGCAGTATAATTGATTATTTATTTAAAAGAGAGGAAATATAATCAATGATATTAAGAACAAAGAAGAGCTGGTTGCTATATATTGGATTTTGTCCCTAGAAAAGTTGAGCCGAAATTAATTTAATCAATGGTAAAATTGTATAGTGACTTAATTGATTAAAATGAAATTGCAACATGAAAATTTGAGAATCTAATAAAGCTTGCAATATTGGAAACTTTTGTTACTAATATGTTTCAAACTTAAAATTTCTGAAAAATTTTATGTTATTTCAGAAAATTTACCATTCTTGCAAAGAAAATTTTTGGCAAAATTACATAAATATGCAAAATTTGATCTGAGGAAAAACGATATTTATACAAGAAGCTGACTTGAATGACATCCCTTGAATTGAAAAGTATGATGATCGACAACAATGCACAATCCATCATATTGACTATATTCTAATCGTCATTCACAACCTTATCTAATCCTCGCTATCAAAATTTCAATTCAGTCTCTTCATTCAGGATTATATTTTCCGGACATCCCAAAAAGAATGCTTTGGTTTCCATGCAAATCTGATGCTCAAGTATTAGAGAGAAAATGAAATCTCGCACATCTATTATGACCAACATTATAAGCGATATTAATCGATCATTGTTGTAAAAACAACAAATTGGCACAAATTAACCTAATATTGTTTATGATTCATTTTAAGAGACCGAGACAATAAAAGAACGTCAATTTTTTTTTCTCTTCTTATTTTTTCCATTCATGATCTTTTCGGGAAAAATTCATCTATCCAAAATTTCTGCTGACTAATCTCAAATTAATATTAAGAATTTCCGTAAATGGATTTACCTGAAATTTTTTCTTTTCAACGCTCGCATAGAAAATACATTCACCACAAGTAATAAATAAAACAAATTA
Source organism: Onchocerca flexuosa (assembly GCA_002249935.1). Classification (NCBI taxonomy): domain Eukaryota; kingdom Metazoa; phylum Nematoda; class Chromadorea; order Rhabditida; family Onchocercidae; genus Onchocerca; species Onchocerca flexuosa. The sequence goes on along the minus strand of KZ269990.1, from coordinate 13,350 downwards.
ATTTGTGACAATTATAATAAAGCAATTTAAAAACGGAATATTAATTACATTCAGCGAATAAAGTCATGATTGACTAAATATTTCAGATTTTGTAATATTATATCAATTATATGCAAATATTTTGATATGAAAAAGCATCCATAATAAACATTGCAAATTTATGCACATTAAGCTGAAGTGTACAGTGTGAGAATCGTTTTTAAATTAGTTGAGCGCACAAAACATTAAATTTCGAAAGTCGAAAAAGAAATTGTGGTAAGAGATAGCAAATGTTATATAAATAAATACCACGTAACACAAGTGAATTTTAAGAAATGGTTTACAAAAATGAATTGGTACAGCCCCAAAAGCATTACAAGATTCAAATATTTTTTACCTTAAAGACCTTTCGATATTTACCTTCTGAACAGTAATCTAAAAACGCTTCATGTCAAATTCTATAGCAAATATTCCAATCTAAATTACGGAATTCAAATCAAAGTGCTACTTTCAATATTACATCATTCCCATCTAATTATTAATTTCCATTTTTTTTTTTTTTTTTTTTTTTTTTTTTTTTTTTTTTTTTTTTTTTTGTACTGAAGATCGTTAAACCTAGAGAGTTTATGAAA
>KZ269990.1:0-12120 GCA_002249935.1 Onchocerca flexuosa | reverse complement strand
AAATATTTTTTACCTTAAAGACCTTTCGATATTTACCTTCTGAACAGTAATCTAAAAACGCTTCATGTCAAATTCTATAGCAAATATTCCAATCTAAATTACGGAATTCAAATCAAAGTGCTACTTTCAATATTACATCATTCCCATCTAAAAAACATTTTGTCTCGAATGTTTTTTTTTTTTTTTTTTTTTTTTTTTTTTTTTTTTTTTTGGTACTGAAGATCGTTAAACCTAGAGAGTTTATGAAAGATGTGGTTCTTGTTTTTTTATTCATTAAATCAAGGAAAAAGTTAGTTCTCAAATTCCAGTTTACTCGAGCCGGGACATATTCTCTTCAAAGCATAGTGTTCAAATCTTAATTATCAAAATTTTAGATAAAGTTATAAAACGTTGGAAATATGTTCCAAGGTCTTATAACTTAATCCAAAATAACCAGCAACTATTTCGGATAACTAAATCTAACAAGCAGTAGAAGATTGCATACATTTTGCAAAACGAATAATAGTGATAATTTGTGAGCAAATGATTTATATTCCTTGAAGATTTCAAATTGTTCTACCGTCAAAGAGAACTTATTTGAAATGACTCGTTTTCAATCAATAATTAACTCATTAACTAAAAATTAAAAATGGCATAGAGCCTCGCATTGTCTAAACTTTTTTATTGTATTGAGTTATAAAGTTTTTCTACTTTTAATCCTGATTGGTATCCTCAATCATGCAGATTCCTGCAGTTGTATTCTGAATAATCCAGTTCTTTTCTTAGTTGCAGATAAAGTCTCCAACCAGGAATTAATTTTTTTCGGATAAAAATAAACCCAGCGCAGATATTAAGCAGGACGACGTATCAACACACTTCGTTTACATTATCTTTAACATCACTTAACAAAACAACCGGATTATTTTGACCCAGAAAAATTTTCTGAGTCAATAAAATGGAAATAATTCACGCATGTCCAGCAAACTAATATGATGCAGTTCTTTAATCCTTCATCGTCAACCTACCGTCTCGCCTTATCCTCCTTCTGAAAAAATATTTTTCTGAGAAAACAAAACGAAAAATGAAAAACCGGAACTAAAAAGCCCAAGAAGTGATTTTCTATATATGGCAATGAAAGATGTCGAAAAATGCAATCACAAGGATAGAAGCATTTTCTTCGATTAGAGTTCAATCAATTAAAAGAGAATTTCTGATAATCCAAAATATTTGTAGTTGCAAGGTGTTCCTTCAATACGAATTATTTCATTTAGGTAATTGATTTCATTTTTAACACTGATAATTACTAGCACTATTCTCTCAGAATGACAGAAACTTGGAAAATACGAAACAATTAAAACAGCAAAAACGAATGATGATTTTTTATTATTGGCAAAAGTGATTTGTAAAAACGGTGTGATTTTAAAGAAATCGGTGGGAGATGGGAGCAAAAATAATAGTAATACCAATAACGAATTTCTTATTAGTAATAAAGTATCTGTAGTGAAATTGAAATTTTGCAGTCAGTCATAAATTTCAATGCATTTTTAAGGGAATGTTTCTCAACGACACCCATCCAGCGGTAGTAACGACGACGATCGCAATTTTATGCATGACTGCCAAGTTTACGTACGTCGTTGGAGTGCAGAATGTCTGTAATGCGCAACAATTAGACAGATACGAAACAACACACATACACGCTCAAGCAAACATCTATACATTGACATATACACATACACTCACACATACTGGCTACGCAAGCAATTTCGTTTGATGACAATTGTTTTGAACCGGAATAAAATGGCTTCCAAAAATTTGAAGATAAGCGATTTGTGTCGAAATTGGTTCTCAGGTGGAAGAATTTAAGCAGATTTATGAGAGACGGAATAGTGAAGGGATATTTATTTTAAGCGAAAATCAGCACAAGAGCACTGTTTTTGGGGGGGGGGGGAGATAAAAAGCCTTGAATTCTAGTAAAATGACGCTGTTCAGTTGGAGTTTAAAGGAATAATGTGATGTGATACGGAGGCTTGTTCTGAAGAGAATATTTATCATCATCTGTTGGCAATAATTTGTGTAATAATTGGTAAAATAGACTGTTGCAAATCAGACAAGCAAAATGAAAAAAAAAAAAAAAAATGCAAAATGTGGACTGCAATAAGAGTGTTACAGAAAATGCATGCATATTTTGTATATATATACTGGAAAAACAAAAAAGAAGATAAATTGAATTGGACTATAGATAAGTTTAAAGTAAAAAACGGTCGTTCAAACAGAGAATTAGGAGGGAAACAATATTGAGAAATATTGAGAACTGCAGAGTGATGTCAATTTTACGAGATGTCCCGTCTCGTCTATTAGATTAGTTGTCGTATTTCGCTGCAAAACATCTCTTATTGTGAATGAATTTATTCATGCATTCATTACGCCATGATATAGAAGAGAGTAAGGAGAAAACAAATTAATGAATTTCATTCGGAAAAGTTGGAATTTCAAAAGTTATCAACAAATTTCTATTGATAATTTCTTCACTCGGATTGTTTTTTGAATAAAAAAGAAGCTGCAAAAATAATGCCTTCTTTGAGCATTTTTATTCATTAGGAATATGACCGTTATCGATAGTAGGTAACTCGATAAAAATCAAAGATAAAACAGACCATCTCAATTTCTCTCTTTTTAAAGCAACTCAGTTGATGGCGTATTTCTTTATCATGCCGATTTGTTCCTATACCAGTAAGTCCACAGAAAAAAATCACATATCATCATCATTATAGTTATTTTTGGTCTTGTAATTATTGTTTACAATCATTATAATTATTAAATATTTTAAGATATCCATCATTTCAGGCTTGATAAGACGTCTTTTTAATACGAAAAAATGAAAATTTTTCGAAAAAGAATAAATAATAAGTGGATAACAGAAGGAAAATGAAGTGATGATAGAGCCTACTCAGTGATTGGATGCTCGGGAGAGTGTTTATAAATCGTCTTAATGCTCATGTACTGTTTTTTGATCTTCATCAAGATCATCACTATCTACATTATCATTTATCATCATTGTAATTTTGTTATACCACCCTAGTGTTCCGATATTTTTGTTCTCAATTAATCATTTTGATAAAATAAACTTGGATTCAGGAATTTTTAGGAAGAAAAGAAGAAATTTCCAATGAAATTATTAATTTCTTGAATATTAACCAAAAGATTAGAGTATATAAATGAGTCATTGTTAGCACTGTCAGATTATTCATATAAGATTATAATGAATAATTCCCAACGGGATTTATATTGATCCAAAATTGAAACTAGAGTTTCATGTATCACAAATACCAACCAATCTTAATATTGGCCTAATCGTTGCATAAGAATAATTATTGCTAAGCAAACTATGAATCAACTACAATTGCAAGACTGTCTGAGATATCTAATTAAAAAGTGGGTTAAGAATCATTCTAGTAAGTTTTTTATTTTCTGAAAAACCGAAAAATGAGTACATTTGAGGAACATGGAGTGCAGATTTGCGGTGACATATGCGCTAGAAACGCAAGAGAAAAAAGGCTAGCCATTCTGCACGGATACGCGAAATTGACGAGGCTAGGTCATGAGGTCACTGAAAGATCTATGACTTTGGTCAGAAATTTTGAACAACCGCAGAGTAAAAATTATTTAAGAAAAATAAGGCGAATATATAATATTCTCATCGTGTTTGTTTTGCAAAATCGCCGTTTGCATAGTGTTTCCAATTTCAACATATGAGAGAGCGGATAATTTTTTTAATTGAAGTAATTACAAATGGACGATGATTTCAAATGCAATGAATTAGGGAAGTTATTTCGGTGAGATTCTTTTGGTATATTCCTGTTTTACTTTGCAGTACTTATTTTAAATCAAAATAGACAAAGTACTGCCAACAATGAGGAAAAAGAGAAACAAAAAGCGAACTCTGGTTTGAAGTGGAATATGATATTACTAAAACCCTTTTCATCAGGCCGATCTTTGCAATGATTCCTAATGGAATTCATCACTGTAAAGATTTAGGCCAATTTAGAAATTACAGCGATTATTATTGATGTATAAATAGGAAGCTTAGTAATTATATGAAACTACAAATCGAATAATATAAACTACGACTAGCAAGCATTGTTTTCGCTGAAAATGAGCTCATTAAGAGATCCATAAAGACAGATAGACAAAATTCTTGACCCCATGCCAAGCTTTATATCTCAGAAATATATTTTTAGTCCAAATATTTTTTTGTTTAGCTTGCGAAAAATAATTGCAGTTGCGGCGATGATGACATTTGGTCTTTTGTCAGTGCTGAATGGAAAAGTAATTTCTTCTTTGAAATGCAATTTTGGGAACATCTGATTTGCATATTAGCATAGTGAATGATAGTGGAAAATGATGGGGTGGATGATGAATAGGAAGAGGGGACAGGAGGTTGCAAATAGCGATCATTAAATCACAAATTCAAGTACTCCGCCTAATGTCGCGCGAATATCCGAATGAATTTCCCACAAGAAAACTGTCACAATTCTATCGGATGTATAAATCACTGAGATCAATATAATGAATGAATCATTTGCCAGCATAGGTTGCCGTACAGTAATCATCATTCTCTTTAGTTCAGTTAGACAGTAAAAGTTTAATAGATTTAAACTTGAACTCAATTATTTTTTAAAATTTAACAAATTTTAAAAATGATTAACTCCTACTATTTCATCATGTAGCATCTTTTTCCTGTAGTCCTTGTTTTCGAAATTTTTAAACCTTGACTTCTTTCTAACACTCCATAAGTATTCCAACAAATTTATGCCCTAAATTAATGGATAAGAAGGTTCCTAAATCGGTGATATGTAATCGGCAAGAACTAAGTTGGACTAAAAGACTACTCTTATATTTTACATTCTAAATAATACAATTTTGTTCCGCCACGTTTATAATTCAATAAAAATACAAGTAGTTCCAACGAATAACTCCGCATTACAATCAGTCTGAATTAGTCTTCTCAAAATTGCTTTTCCTTCTTAATTCACTGCATTTTAGTCTGAGGCAGTAGTGTATGGGATTTTATTCAAAATTGTGACCGAAAAAATCAATTTGAAGAATACAGGATTTGTGTTAAATTTTTCCCCAGATATCTCTGATTTTTACAAATATCAATTATCCCATTCTCTTGTTCAGCGTGAGTGACATATCACAGATTGCCAAGCACCCTATCATTTTCCTAAAATCTCATGTTAGTCACTCTGTTTTGAAAATGATGTCTATAATTTATTATACTGATCATTATCTTTTGGTAGTAGATCTGAAAAAAGTGGATCACTCATTATGGAATGTCCTAATTTTTCTAGAAGATAAATTACAGCATTCTTTGCAAAACTTTTTCCTAGTGTTCCGTAATTTAAAGATTCTAGTTTCCGAATAATTCAAGGATTTTGAAAAAGAAAAGAGCTAATTCTATAAAGATTTGATCGTTTCAAATTTATGCAGCATTTGGTTATTTTTAGTTGGATAAAAATTTCGTAAAATTCCATTTTCAGACATATTAATGCATGAAAAACTAGATCGAACTGAAATCTGTTGAATTTATTTGTCTTTAGTCAATATCAATAGCTACAGTTTTTGTATTCTCATTTTTTCTTACTTTCGAGTTGAATGAACTAATTCAAATGCTACATTTTATTTGAATTATATGTGATTAAGGAAGCTTCCTCGTAGTAAGTATACCTGTCAAAAATTAGACAGAGTTGGCAAATAAAAACATTACTGATAAGATTTTAGAATGATGAAATTATAAAAATAATGAAATAATTGATGTGCAAAAAAATGAAACCGATGACATGACATTTCCGACCTAGATTAAAATGAATTAAATTGAATAAGTAACTGTTTATCCATCATGTTAAATAAATATTATACCCAATTTATCGCAATAATTCTAACAGTCATGGGACACTTATTCTCAAAAAATTATATCCGAAATTTTTTTGACTCCTTTTTTCTCGGTGCATTTTCCGGTATAAAATTAAAATTAAAAAAGGAAATACTTAAATGGGATCACATGTACTCATTTAAATTCGAATCTGTGGAACAGGAAATCTGGAAGTGATAAAGACTTACGTAAGTTATGTGTAAATTCTACATCATTTAAATGAGAGGTTTGAATTTTTCGATCCACTTTTGATATTTGTAAAAGTGCAAATAAAACTTAATTTTAACACAATAAATGCCCTCTAATACCTCCAATTCATAATCGCATAGCGTAATACCAGTTATTGTCATGTTGCATGACATTTAATTAAAACTTGGTTTATGATTGTTTTTATATTTAAAAACTTTTAAAATTAACGGAAAAAATCGACTTATTTAGCGATTATTTACATGATTGCTCGCGATATGCAAACGAATAGATATGAGTAATAAAAGAAAAACCGATTGTTTTAGCACAGTAAGGAATTTGGAATGTCGAGTGAAGGTAGTAGTAATTATAGTAGCAGTAGAAAGTTGATGATATCGTCAAGAATGTAGGGTGTCAACTAATGGCGATTAGCCCCGCAACAGACCCATCTTTGTTGCTGCTGGTTGGTTATATTTAATATTTTCGAAAATCATCGCACGCACTAGCGAATAGATTATCGAAAGTTTATCATTTTTCAAATGCAATAAATTCATAAATTCAAGTTTATAATATATTTTTGAATACAAGCAGCAATAATATTCGGCTTCTATCAATCCTCATTCAAATCATGCAAACGGAAATGTTTGAAAATGCATTTGTTGTGCAGTATTGCAGTGATTATAATATTCTCTGATATTCTCTGCAATGAAGATATGCCATTAATAGTAACATTTAAAATATTTCAAAGTTTATGGTTATTTATGGTCTGAAGCACTTTCAGAAAGACATAAGCTGGATAGAATAACAAAAAGAAAGGAATCACCGATGTTGCTGAGGAAAGAAAATTAAAAATAATTTATATTGAAATGAATGAGGCATTAATCAGTGAAAACAAGTGATGCAAGTATCCTCATTTATATTTCGTAACTAGTTACTAATAACACTTTCTCGAGTAATCTAATTTTGACATCCTGGTGTATAATTCGTTATTCCTCATATCTTCGATGAAGCAAATTTCGGCATCTTATTTAATTCGTCTGTCAATATATTTGCTATCGTACGAGCGTTTCATCTTGCAATTTTCCTATAAACGAATAGCATTCTTATTTCATGCTCTTTTTGCTGGTGATACCACACTTTTACGCTGTCGTTGACCATGCCGATAAATGCTGAAAAGATCAAATTCAAGACACAATCATTCAAAATGATCCATTGTTATTTGCTAGACTTTCTCGCTGCCGCATTAATTTCATCATTACCAGTCGGAGCTCAGCAGCAAACTTTTTCAATTTTCTGAAATTAAGCAAGATTTTATAGAGTAAGAATATATTAGAAATGGATTTTGTCGAAATCAGTTATCTTGATTTCTGAGAATATCCATTGTCAATGTTTCTGTCCTTATATAGTCGGCACCGTTCAAAGAACTTTGCATCAAGATTTCAGAAAAAAGTAAATCAATCAAATTATAAACATCACAAGCATTACCACTGGTTAAACAAGCATTGATGTGATCATTGACAATCTACAAGTGCTCTACTCAGCTTCAGCCTTTAATTATTCCGGCTTAATTACTTCGTTTAAACAATAATAATTATCTAAAATTTTCAGAAGACTTGCAAAAGAAAAAGTTTCTTACTTACTATTTACGTAATCGTCATCGTCCTATTTAATAATCATTAACATGTAAAATTGTATGAGAATTGTTCATCACACTTCAAAGAATTATGCCAACTCTCGATGTTCGTTTCGCAACACCATATCTGTGATATTTCTTTCTGCTACTGAAACAAAATTTATTATACTTGAATCATTTTCATCAATTTTTTTCAAGCCTTCTAAACATTTTATTTCATCATTTTTGTTAATGCTTCTCGATTTTCTTTGTTGGCAAAACTTCAAAAAATTTTTCTCAAAATCTGTCAACAATAATCACCAACTATCTATTGCTCGTTGAATATCCCACAATAACCATTGTTAAAATCATTAGAAAATATGAGCAAGAAAATCTTATTAATTCGTTGACTAAACTCTCAGTAAAATAGCTATCTTCTGCTGATACAAAACTGCTTTGATTGATTTTTTATCACAAAGTGCGTACATCTATGGCATTCACTCATAATAATGGCATCAGCACTTGATGCGCGAAATAATTCATGAGATCTTAGAAAAACTTTTCAAAAGATCATATTTCTTTTTTTCTTCTTTGAAGAAAAATTTCTCAAGAATGGATCTTTGATCTTTTTTGGCTAATTTTCACAGTTTTAACAACATTTCTTCAGCAGTTTCCTTTTGCTCACCATCAATCATTTTTTGGTAATCTGCGATTTTGTAATCACCTCATTATCTAATTCACTATTATCATCTTCACAACCATCTTCTGATTTAACGTCCAAAAACAGTGACCCGTTCGCATTAATAAATTCTGCAGATCTGAATATCAATTAGAGAAACAGTCTAGAATCTGTACACTTCTTGCTGCGGTTTATGGAATACGCGATGAACCATCGGAAAAGTGAATTTTCTTTTATATACATTTGTCAATATCTCAGACTGCTTCTAATATTTGTTTTCCAATTTAAACATAATGGCTTTCTCGGGCTTTCAACATTCGCGTCTCAGAAGCTATAGCTGTTTCGTTCTCTTTGAACGTAGTATATAATTATTTCAATACTGTATCAAACCTGTCGCTTACTAGCAATACTTGTTTTTTTTGGATTAAAATGTACTAAGTTACCAATTTCATCTTCACTGCAGAAATTAGTCGCACAGTGATTCGAAATTTACGGAAAACCTAATGCAGTTAATGCAACTTTTCAGAAGGTCAAATTTTCTTGAAATTTATTAGAATGAGTATTTTCTGAATTGCTTCCATCTTACTAATATTTGTTCTAATTTCTAATTTATCCAGAACTGTTCCCAAAAATTCGTGCTCTTTTGAAGAACATAACTCTTTTTGCCTTTTTGTTTAATAAGATATTTCCGACTTCTTCAGTTTCCATCATTATTAGTACTGTACTGCTCAGCCAGGCGCATTTTTTGTAAGCACATCTTTTTCGAGTATAAGCTTCTAGATCGCAACTTATTTTTCTGTAATCACCTGGGCATCCTTAATCTCTTCAAATCTTTGCAGACCTTCTTCTGTTTATTGAAGAATCCTTGATGTCGATAATGCAACAACTTTTTTCAAATTTTTTATTTAAATTGAAATTCAATTTTTAATTTTAAAACAGTAGTTAAGAAAAAGCATGGAAGTTCATTTTTAGCTTATATCATTATACCACAATGTTTTTTTTCCTGAACTGATTCATCGTCACGCTTCGATTCACTGGATATTTAGAACAGTAATAAGGTAAAAAGAGACTGATAATGAGGATTCTTTTGGTGCGATTTTTTCTAAGAATCGTTAACATGAATGAAAGAAGGAAGGAAAGTGACAGATGGGCGAAGGAGAGAAAAAGAGAAAAAATAAAATTTGAATATTTCATCAACTCGAACAGTTCATTTGATTACTCATTTCATGAATCATTCAATGCACTGACTAAAATAAGTAGTAAAGGTTGTTCTATGAAAGAAGCCTGGGGCAGAAGAAAAAGAGACAAAATGGGATAGATTCTGTGATTAGTTGTTTCTATGAAGAGCAAGTCTTTCTTATTCTGTGAATCTACTGAAAGTTATTTAAAGTTTCTCAAATACTTAAGCTTGCGACCATACACATCTTGCACTTACTGCGAACTGAAGACATTTTGAACATTTCCACTCAGTACTGCATAAATTTCCATATTTTTGAACAGATATAACAGACAGAAACTTCAAAAAATCTTTGACTTTAAAGAAACTTCAAATGAACTTAAAATTCAAAAATTGACGAAAAGTAAGATATAAAAATTTGAAAAAAAAAAAATGCAGAAAAACTATAAATAGTTTTACAACGACGGCAACTAAACATGCGGTTTATGGAAAAGCACTAAATTTCAATAAGGCTTCTTCCAAGATCAAGAAATCTATATGAAATCTGAATGAAACAAGAAAAAATCAATCAACTGAGAAATACATCACCGATCGACATGGCCTTTTCCTTTACCTAATCAAATTTATGCAGCATATTAAGGCTTATTATTAAATCAGATGGAGTGCGAAGCGAAAATATGCAGATGCAGAAAAAAAAAGAAACTTCCATCTTTTCTTGTCTATAATCTTTAACCTGTTCATCAACTGTTCAATGATCACACAAATTTTTCTTCATCTCCAGAGCCTATAGATTGATCCATAGCATCTTCATTAAACACTAAAAAAATAAAGTGGATGTTAATTAACTCTACAGAACGAAAAAAAAATTAGGATTCAAATTAAATTCAGCAGATTATTTTTATCACTAATATCTGCTGAACTATTTTAAACAGTTTTATAAAGAATTTCGAATTATTAATATCAATAAAGCTTTAGATTTTATCTTGAAAATTTCATGATAATTTTTTCAATTTCATACTTCATAAATAGCGCGATTACTCTACTTTCTTTTTTATTTCAACTTGTCCGGAAAAAAAAAGTGCTCTGCATTACTGGTAGATGAATTTCTTGAAATTTTCGATTTATTGCAAGAAAATTGCTGCTAAAATCAGAAATTTCAAAGATAAGTATATTACTATCACATTTTAAAACGCAGAAAATAAATCAGCAATGTACATATTAGATATTTAAATAATAAAATGGTCTTTAGATCTGGTTAATTTTATATAGCACTTACATTTGGTGTATGAAATATCTAAACTGAATCGATTAAACTGATTTTAGATTTATTACTGTCAGTGCCTAAAACATTATTTCTTAAAAACAGCTGATATCGTTAGCATAATCATTAAGACAAAATGTTTTGATCAGGATTTAAAAGTTGAAATTCGTAGAATAATAAGATCTGACAACATCTGTCTTGAGAGAGTATGTGGAATAATGTGTTTCAGATTCTATTACTCTCGGATTGATATTTATGAAACCAATATATTTCGTAATAGTTCACGTAATTTGCATAACACAGTAATCTTTTTAATCATTTTTACACCTTGCTTGCACTTCTTAATCTTCGAAAAGCACATTTTCTCACAAATTTGATAAGCTCTGGAATTCTTAAATTCATAACCAAGCACTAATTTTTTAGTTATTAACTACTTGCTTTTTCAGAAATGTCCTACTTCTGATCACTAGCAAAGAATTAGAAATGGGGAAGTTGCAAAAAGGATTGATCTCTTATCAGAATTTGTCCAATTATTTCCACTATTAATTTTAATTTTTATGAAATTTGCTTTGTACATAATCCTTTATCTATATTTGTAAATGCTGTCTGTTACTTCGCAATGAACTCCTCAAATTCTCTACCGATTTTTTTCAAATTTTGACATAACTTTGCATTCAAACAGGCGCATGCTCTTATATAGACGCACTTACTATTAAGTGTTACGTGCGTGTCATATAAAAATACGTGAGGGCAGAGTCTATCGACTCCGCCTTCCTTTTTTTTCTCATTCTCCTTCTTCCTCCTATCTCTCTAACAATAATAATAATAATAATAAACCGCCTCCCTTTTTTCTCTCATTCCTCTTCTTCCTACACTTCTCTAATAATAATTAATAATTAAATAATAAGTAATAATAATAATAATAATAATAATAATAATAATCCGCCTTTCTTTTTTTCTCTCATTCGCTCTATACCTCCCACTCCTTTCTCTCTCTCTGTTGCTATGCTTATTATATTATGTGGATTTATCCAAGAAAAGAAGGAAAAAAATAATAAAAAGAATTAAAATCCTTTCTCATATGGCACATAAATATAAAAATTTTGCAGTTGTAACAAATCTGAAAAAGGAATTTTAAACACCTGTTAAAATTTGAAATTGAAAATTCGTTTTTTTTTTTTAAAATAAAAGATAGCTTAATTTGTTTGAAAAAAAGCATCAATTTAATTTAAAGAAATTTTTTTACATTAAATATAAATATTTCTTTGGATCAATCTTTTTGCTCAGTTAATCA